>JASDQU010588270.1:26854-38146 GCA_032191745.1 Picea mariana | reverse complement strand
TTGGTCATTTAGAATAACCGACATGATCAATCCACAAAAGGGGATTGATCTAATGAATAATACATCAATAATAATTAGAATACTCTTTGCAGTTACAATATTTCAACACTCCCCCTTAACAAGAAGGGTATTCTACAACAACATCGGACGAGAGAGAGGGCAGCATCATCAACAACATCTTGGAACACTGACTAGCATATATATAAATCATCGGAAGTTTTTCTCATCATCAATATTATCATTCACAACAGAGAGTTGGAATGGCATCATCATCCTCATCAACATGAGGCTAAGGTAATATCATCATCATCTTTAGTGTGAGGCTAAAGTAACATCATTATCTTTGGCATGAAATATGAAATGACATCATCATCATCATAATCATCTTCAGCAAGGAGCTAAAGTGGCATCATCATCATCATCTTCAGCAAGAAGTTGAAGCATCATCATCATCTTCTTCAACAAGAAGTTGAAGTGGCATCATCATCATCATCTTCAGCAAGAAGATGAAGTGGCATCATCATCATCAACTTCAGCAAGAAGCTGAAGTGGCATCATCATCATCATCTTCAGCAAGAAGCTGAAGTGGCATCATCGTCATCAACTTCAACAAGAAGCTGAACTAGCATCATCATCATCAACTTCAGCAAGAAGTTGAACTGGCATCATCATCATAAATTGCATCAACATGGATTAGTATAACACTAATACATCACCATCATCAATAACAGCACAAGGATGATACAACATCAAAAACAACAATATCATAGCACAGAGGTTGGAGCATCATCAACAACAACAACATCACAACACGAAGGTTGGAGCATCATCAACATCAGCACTAGGCTAAGAGTCTTCATCACAAGGCTGGAATCACACCACGAAGCTGGAAACACATCATCACAGCACGATATTGGCACATCATCACAGCACGAGGCTGGCATGTCATCATCATGAGGATGGCATCACAACACTTAAGTTGGCACATCATCATAGCACAAGCATAGCACATAATCACATTACAAGGTTGGCATGTGATCAGCACGAGGCTGGCATGTCATCAACATGAGGCTGGCATCACAACAATTAAGCTGGCACATCATCACAGCAATTAAGCTGGAATCACAACACAACAATTAAGCTGGAATCACAACACAACAGTTAAGCTGGAATCACAACACAGCAATTAAGATGGAATCACAACACAACAATTAAGTTGGAATCACAACACAACAATTAAGGCATCAGCAATTAAGATGGAATCTCAACACAACAATTAAGTTGGAATCACAACACAGCAATTAAACTAGAAACAACAATTAAGCTGGAATATCAACACAGCAATTAAGTTGGCATCAACAATTAAGTTGGAATCTCAACACATAAATTAAGTTGGCATCATCAATTAAGATGGAATCTCAACACATCAATTAAGTTGGCATCAGAAATTAAGCTGGAATCTCAACACAAAAATTAAGCTGGAAGCATGGCACTAGGTTGGAATCTCAACACAACAATTAAGCTGGAAGCACAGCACTAGGCTGGCATCTCAACACAACAATTAAGTTGGAAGCACAGCACTAGGATGGCATCTCAACACAACGATTAAGCTGGAAGCATAGCACTAGGTTGGCATATCAACACAACACTAATCCCCCTATCGAGGGAGGTCCTTTTGGACTATACCGAGCTTATCTGGAAAGTGCTCAAACTTTACACGAGATAGAGGCTTGTTAGACACATCGGCAACCTATTCATCCGTGCTAACATATTGGAGCTTTATGGCTCCTCTTTGCACCATGTCATGGATGTAATGGTATCAGATCTCTATGTGTTTCCACTTGTCAAGAAATACATGATTCTTTATTATCTTTATACAACTCTGGTTATCACATAGGTTCATGGTTGCATCCATCTCTAGGTTGAATAGACCAGTCAATAACTTACGAAGCCATATGGCTTCATAACTGGAAGACCACGTAGAAATGTATTTTGCTTCCACTGTACTGAGAGCAATGCTTGATTGCTTCCTACTCTTCCATGAGATCATGGATGATCCCAAACTAAAACAACATCTTGAAGTACTCTTCCTGTCAGAGACACTTCCGACCCAATCTGAATCAGTGTACCCACTCAGTGTGAAAATATGATCTTCATCATAACTAAGACCATAATCTAATGTACCCTTAAGGTACCTCATCACATGTTTTGCAGCAATTAGGTGAACATGTCTGGGTTCTACCAAAAATTGACTCAAAGTGTTCACGGAAAAACATATATTTGGTCTGGTGTTCTTCAGATACATCAGCGATCCAATGATCTGTCTATACAACGTGGCATCAATCAATTCTAACGAAGTGTCGACTAGAATCTTCAGCTTCATTTCCATGGGTGTATTCATGGACTTTCACTCCAACATATCAAATATCTTTAGGATTTTAAATGCATACTTATCTTGGTTAAGGAAGATTCTCTTTGGGCTCTGCCATACCTCAAGACCTAAGAAATAATGCATTAGGCCAAGGTATTTCATCTCAAATTCTAAAGCAAGCTTCTTCTTACATTCAGTGATGAGATTTTCTTCTCTAGTTAAGAATAAGTCATCCACATACAACAGCAATATCACCGGCTCATCATTCATAACCTTGAAGTAAATGTTAGAATCAACTTTACTCTTGTTAAATCCCAAGCTCATCAAGAAACTGTCAATTCTTCCATACCAAGCTCTAGGAGCTTGCTTCAACACGTACAAAGCTTCCTTCAACTGGTAGACATGAGTCTTTCTATATTCAATATTTAAATAAAAGTTTTTCATTACATTGTACCAATCTGGTACACTTGCTCAGTGACAACTCAATCTGCACAAACATGTGCTAGCTCTATGTGATTTATGTAAGGCACTATCTATCTCATTGTCTGGGAGTATGTCCTCTATTCTCTCTTCAATTGTTCCTTCTAGAATCTGGGACTCTGCACCTACAACTTCTCTAAAGCTGAGAATGACTGCTTCATTCTCACTGTGGCTGCTAAAATATGAGAGTAACTCCTCTTATTTTATCATGGTAAAAGTTTCATCTAAAACTGAGAGTGGCTCAATAACTGATATTGAAGATAGCTCTTCTTCTTTCATGGAGGTAACTCTATCTTTCATTATAGTCATGTCTCCAAGACCCAACTAGTGTATTGCACCAAATGTCACTCAATTTTAAATATGGGGATTGCTCCCCCTGCATCTCATACTATATATGAATAATGGTTGTTCTGGTTGTCTTCATAAATACTGGAACTATTTCTTCAATAAGTGTCTCGTCATAGTCTTATCCCTTTTGCTAGGAGAATCCTGTGGACATACATCAGGATTTGTACATTTGCAACATGTTTGATCTGTATAGATCAATATTGGAAGTCAATACTGACTTTTCTTCTCACAGAAGAATCCATATCCTAGTCTTTCTGACTGGCTTCCTTCTTTGTCACCGAAACAAGGGAATCTTCCCAGGAGATTTCCTGTCTCCTAGAAGTTTTTGAAGCTATGATCTAGTCTTCTCACGGCATTTTTCTCCCAATCATGGAAGCTGACTCTTCATCTAATACTTTATGAGATCAGGCTTACTCTCGATTTCTTTTGAGTCTATAAAGACTTCATCATCTCTTACAGGGTATACTTGGTGTTGAATACCAAGTCTATATGTGAAAGACAGAGTCAGGCTTCAAACGAGTTCTGCTTCCTGTTCTAATGTTCGATCATATTTGGAGCCTTTTGCTCCTTTCAATCAATCTTCATATGAGATACTTTGAATCTCAAGAAATAGCTTCTTCTTCATCTTCTTTGGTACATGAGTGTATATGGTCATGTACATAGTCTGCTTCATGTCTCATATAATATTTTGCCTTCAGCAACCTTCACTATAGCTTCCTCGGAGTTATCACATGTGACCTGAAACAAGGTCAACAAAACAACAAGCAGGAATAGTACTCTTTTGATAATAGTAGATAAAGCAATAGCACTAACAATCTTCACAGTGGCTCCTTTAAAGATTTCACTTGTGACCTATCTGAAGCAAAGATCAAAAGTAAGAAATACAATACAGAAGGAGGTCAACACTCTTATGGTGTTGTGATCAAACATTACTCCATGGCAACCTGGAACTAACACAAAAGGTTTCTCTTAGAGGATATGTTAGTTGTATCATGCAAATAAATACATTAAGCATTTATCTCAATATGCTCACATGCTACCAAGTATAGTACTTTTCAAATATTTTTATCTTAACTATAGTGTTTATTTGTAAAGGGGTAGTTATCAACTTGTCATGTGCAAATTTGAATCTTATCAACTTAATTAATCAAACCTGGAACTTGGGGCCTTGTCCTCAAGAATGAGTGTGATTTCTTCAACCTGTCTTTTGTACTAAGACAATATGATATCTTGACAGAAGGTTGGGTTAGAGGGTAAACTCTATGATCTCAACTTTTAATCCATCTAATACCTTGACTCGGATTTTGACCAAAGGTTAGAATGATGGTCATAGCTACAACATGAAACACTGATCAAAATAATGTCATAACAAATAGATGCATATCAGAATAATCACACCTGCATTGCATTATTCCTCTAAATGTGTTGGACCTTGAGATCCTTCTGGATCTGTGGCAAGAGATCCATTCTCCTGCAAATACCCTTTAATGCTTAATAATTTAAACATATGTGAGTACATACCTCTGATAGCATTTGCAGGTAGTGGCACCATCTGGTAGTAGCGGCAATGATCACCAAATCTTAAAAAATTCAAGGGTGACTACAAATGGTACTACGACTAATACTTCAACTAGTACTGCAACTTAGGGTTTTATGAGGAAACCCTAATTTTTCAAACCTCAAATTTTGAAATTCTAATCCAGGGGATAAATGCATTGAGCTGAGGCGAGTAAGTTGGTATAGTCAAATTTCTGAAAATCCAACTTTTACCCCCTCAAACTTGACCAACGGATTTCTGGACTGGTGCTTCTGGTTTTCTAGTACTTCTGGTTTTTTGGTACTTCTGGTTTTCTTCTACTTCTGGTACTTCTGGTTTTCTAGTTTTCTAGTACCAGTGAAAACTAGGGTTTCACTTTCCAGGAGATCTACCCACTGAAAAGGTGCGTTGAAGGTGTCAAAGAAATCCTTGGGTTAGGGTGCAATTTTCTAGATGGATTTGAGGTTGAAACTCTTCTTCAATAAAAATCCCTAATTTTCATGTACGACAACAGTGATGTTTTTCTCTTTCTCTTGTGAAATATGCTCTCTTCAGCTTAGCTTTGATACCATGTTAAGGTTTAAGCTATTATTAGGTTTCTTTTATTTCATTAGATAACCATAGCATAAACAGGATCACTGAGAAATACACAATCACAAGAGACACATCATTTATCCTAGGAAACCCTCATGGGGGAGAAAACCCAATAAAAACTTCCTTAATATAGATAGCCAATACAATGCCAAGAGATCACTCAAACAAATACAGAAATTCCTCTCCCAAGAATGTGCCTATGTCTCTCTCTTCTTCTCCAACTGCAGCTCCAGACTTGCTCTCTGATCATCAAGTGAGTGAGTGAACAAATGAGGCGCTAGCCTCTCTTATTTATACAATCTGGCACGTGTGAATTGGGGTCTTTTCACTAGCTGTGTCGACTTCTCATTCTAGGTGGTTATGACCACTTTAATATATTTTGGGTGGTTATAACCACTTTAATATATTATGGGGGCGAATTTTCATTTAGCCCATTACAATTAGGGTTTGACCAATCCACAAAAGGGGATTTGGTCATTTACAATACTCAACATGATCAATCCACAAAAGGGGATTGATATAATGAATAATACATCAATAATAATTAGAATACTCTTTGTAGTTACAATATTTCAACACCTACTAGTTCCTAGCTCTGCAATTTATTCCTTTGCGACTTGAAACCTTATCCCTGGAGGAAACACCCCCTGAGTGTCCCTATCCTGCACATGCTTTCCTTGAATTGAGCATAGGTATGTTCCTTGCACTCTCAGACTAGTTTTCTTTCTTGCGACACTCATTTTCTCCACTGTATTGTAGCATTCTTTTATTCTTTTTCAAGCTTTTATAATATGAAAAAGACAAAAAAAATAAAAATAAATAAAAAGAAGGGGGGAAAGTGCTCATCTCTTGTGTTGAAAGCAATTTTGTTGCCCTTGAACAAAGCACAATATTGAGTCGACATCTCATCATTTTGGGTCTAGTATGCTTCAGGATACTTTTTCTCGTTTTGAGTTTGATCTCTATTGGTTGGTTATTCTTCCAACTATATGGAGCATTTGTGGATGCCTCCTATATCACAAATGTATCCTAGTTTATCGTCCATGCTTCATAAGTCACATAATGTGTCATGCTTTTGTTCAAGGGAAATTTTCAACTTGAGTCGGACATTCTGCAGATAGTTCGTAACCTTGGAAGTTGGCCTTCCCGAGTCAGTCAAGTCAATCTCATCATCACAAGTATATGTCTCTTCATTTGATCTCTTCCAAATATTTGTCCTTTTCCACCCCTCGTGCTGGATGATGGAGGATGCCTTAATCCCTTCCTTCCAGTGGATCTCTTCCCATCGACTTCGACACATATTTCTATGGGATAGGGATATAGAGTTACATTTGGTACCTTGGGGATTTCAGTCATTAGTGGCAGGTTCCCTCGCTATCGACAGTGGGAATCCATCAATGTCCCTTGCTCGATAGATTCTACCAGGTGTTCGACATCAACTCATTCATTCACACTTGTTAGATTATACCATGGTACCTTAACACCAATTATCATCATCAGTGGGTTCTCTCATGTTTGTTAATGGTGTACATCAATGATCGATAATCAAACAATGTCTTACTATGTTTGACCTCGAATCATTTATTCACATAATGTAGACTTGTACCACGATGGATCGTAGTGAAGACTTACAGTGAAGTATGGGCACCATATATTTTATGCTCCTTCGTGACTCGTATGGTGCCACTTCATAGACATTGGTACTTGTAGAGGATCATCTTGTTCATTCCATTAGTTCTAGACATCCTCTGTAATTGATCATGAGACATAGCTCCATTATGTATCTATTCGTGGCTATGATCTACTTTGACATGGATCCACTATGTATTTTTCGTGGCCATACTTGCTACTTCATTTATATCACATGGATCCACTGTGTATTGTTCGTATCCATAGACTATATATATATATCACATATTCCATGGACCCACAGTGTACTTGATTTGGCGGCCATGCGTATATCACTCCTAAGCATGGGTATGCCTGACTTGGGAAGATAATACTCTTACTTGATCTATGTTGATGGTTGTTGTTCTTGGATCAGTTTTTTGGGAACCTTCATGAGTTTACTTCAATGATCCTCTCCTCTCATTGTTTATAATGTATTTCGGTCATGATTTTTCCCTTATGACATCACACATTAGGGGGCATATGTTATAGCACAAAATGCCACACCTATGCATTTGTGCCATGACCTAACCCTTTTCCTAGCTTGCTAAGTAAAATCCCAAGCTTTTCTCATCAATTCATCTAAAAAACTTGACATTTGTTAATATATGTGGGTTTCCCTTATGAAACATGCGGACATTCATGCCTTGCAAGATTGCAGCCCATGGATGCCCTCAAAAATCATGAAAAATAAAATAATTCCAAGTTTTCGGACGTGTTTTTTAGTTGGGCTCGTTTCCCAACATCCCCATGCCCATACAAAATGGATTCCAACTTCCCTAACCCCTTGGGGAATATATAAAATCACCATTGAGGGCTAGAATGGGAGGAAGTCTTTTGGTGTAGGGTTATGCTGTTGAAATATAGCAAGCTTTCTTATTTTGTTTATCCTCTGAGTAGCATCCCCCAAAATGGAAACTCATTTTCCAGTGTTTCTTCCTTCTTATATAGTCATAAGGTGTCTCCTTATCCTTATTGGGCTATCTAAGAGTCTCATCACTGAGTATATTCTTAAAGGCTCTGTGGAGGAACTCAGGCAATTGGCTCTGAAGCAGTTCCAAAAGCGAGTCAGGTTGTAACTAACTTTGATATTTGGTGTTAATAGAAGAGATATCTTTCCCTCCAAATTCTTTATTCATTGCAACATTGTGTGTCTTTTCTTATCATATTTTTCTTTGAATATAGTTCATGACATGTATATTGTTTGTTTATATAAGGACCTAGTAGCAGCGCTTGTCTTGATTCTATTTTGCAGGTTGGTTTCGACAAAGGATCAGGAGCTCTTCAAAAAGCAGGAGTGAGGATCGACATCAAATGGGAGACTTAAGGTGCACTCTTTCTCCTTCTTTCTCTCCTACTTTCTCCTAGCAAAAGTAGTTGTTCTTTCGATTTTGTATACTTGTCTGTGAGGGAATATTTCAGTCTTCTCAATACATTCTTGATCTTTCATGACTTGACCCAAAGTCACGGGGGAAATATCCCATCAACAACATATTCAATATTCAAGAACTAAATAATGTCTCACTTGAGACACTCATGAGAATCACAGAGACCGAAAAATTGTCCATTTCACGAAGGAATATTACAAATAGGAAACACATAGCTCGGAACTATACATTAGATTGTATCCATTCACATCAACATTGATACATGTAAATTATAGTCTAACACATATAGCAAGCATTCAACCATAATAGATCTCATGACATGGAATACCAATTTGGGTCTCACACTTTCATTAATTATTCACAAATAGACATTCAAATACATAATGGGCCATATCCTTCTCAAATACTCATACAAATCGAACTAGAGACCAAATAACTCGGATCTAGATACATTTTCTCTCTCATATTACATTAACAACCCAAGAATTACAACAACCACAATAGACCAAGGAACTACAATGAAAAATCACAATGAACCCAACAATCCTCTCCAACTAGTTCATGTGCATTCATTTTATCTCTCCATAAGCATTACAATGATAACAACTCTACCAACTCACTAACAACCTCAAGCATGACCAATTAGTCAATTAAAAAATTAATTACTAATCACTACAATTGATTTATGATGATTGGATATGCACATGTGATTTCTTAGGAGTCCTTGCACGGTACCATATCTGGCACATGCAATGAAAAATCGCTGACACGGGTGCAGTAGAGACTAGTTGGCATGTGTTGAATATTGGTGTTGCATGGTACAAAAATTGTGGCACGCGTAGACATCAAAACACTTGTGGCGCGTGTGTGGTCTTTCCAACACTATGGTGCCAACAAATTTTGTTTTAGGATTTCCATGGCAAAGTTAGTTTGGCTTTTACTGCTCTATTGAGGGCTTTTATGATAGTTCTGCATGTCAATGAATCTATCCCTATGCCTAGTTTTCATTGGATCTGGTATCTATTTACTCACATATTTATGGATGGATAGGAACTACATTTATGAATATGAGATTGACATAACTATGTTTAATTATATAAAAACAAATAAAGGTTATTCAATAGTAAATTTGATCGATAATTATCCTTATCTAGCCATTCCTTTAAAAAATTATCCACCTATAGTCATCCTACTTGTCGGTTAGTTGGATTCACTTTTCTATAGGATTTCAAATAAGTTTCAAGAGAAAAGACTCTATGTTTTCTAGGCTAATGAGATTTGGTAACCTATTTATGGTTCCTCAATTTATCTTTCAAGCACTAGTTCAATAGTTAAACTCTCCTAGAAAACATTATTTTAGATAAATTCAATCACTTTTTTCATAATGCATGTTTGTGACCCTTATGTAGTTTTATCAAGTAATAATTGGATTGTGTTCTTTATCCATATGAATACAAGTCTATGTTTTTCATTGTAATCTAGATTAAGCTTTCATTTTTTCTATTTCAATATGTGTTTAAGGTAGATAAAATTTCACTATTCTCACAACTAGAGTTTTCATTACTACATATGTTTGATTCCCCACATTGCAAGTCTCATGGTGACCATCAACATATTAACATTTAAAAAATAATAATAACTAGGCAATTTATATTATATAAATAGTAAAACAAAAATTGTAACTGGTGTTGCATCATTGTAGTGTTCATGAAGTTTCAAAATTATTGCATTATAATCCTTAACCAGACCTACTACAAGCATACAATACAAAATGGCCCATATTTTTTTATTACTATATACCCTTTAGTAGATACCTAAAATATAATTATGCATAAATATGTTAAAACTAACAAAGTGCATAGCAGTTGGAAGCATCCTCCAGACATGTGCTTATAGTTTCAATGTCCTACACAATTATTTCCATCTCTTCATTAGATTGACTCACCATTTCTTCTCCCTTCATTTCTCCTCTTGAAAATCACATTTCCATCCTCTAAGATGATGTTATGGATTGGTCCCATTTGTGCAAATTCATAGCTACATTAGGAAGAAGATTGATCTCTACCTCGACCACTACTATCTACTTCTTCAAATCCAACAAAGAACCCATTATTTCAGCCACCTGTGTTGAAATATACTATTACAATTCATGTAATTTGGAAAGTGGATTGAAGATAGAGGATTGATTATAAGACACACATTCCTCGTGGATTTGAAGAGATTTAAGGATATCTTGGAGTTCCCAAGAATCTATTTGGCTCCTAATAGAACCATAACCATCAACAGAAAGGGACTACCCACTATCTCCACTAACCAAACCTTTCTCTAACACCGATGAACAAAAATGCCTCTAAGCCTGAGTGAACAAGAAAAAGATAGAGCCATGAACTTCCCTTGCTAATATGATGAAGGAGTGCTAGTGGCTCTATGAGTAAGAAGTTCACCAAGGGGGAGGCTCCGTGTCAGTTCTCTTGCCCCTAGTAGACTCTGAAACAGAAAGAAAAACCCCAAGACATTAAAAACAAAGCTAAAGAACACCCAAAAGAACTGAATAAACATAGAAATCGTTATCCCACAATGAGTTTGAAAAACAAACACCAAATAAATATAAGCATGTGAAATTAAAGATTGGAGCATGCAAGAATCGGTCTCTCATCTCTTCATGTTACGAATTGTATGGCTAATGAATAATGGTTGGTGTGCTATTTTCCAACTTATGTTTACCATGAGATTCTCCATGTGAATTGTGCCATTTAATACCTTGCAATGTGTCCTTGACTTCATAAGCTTCAGGATATGTATTGTTTCTCTAATGTTCCATTAACCACTCATTCCCCAACTTTTAGATTCACTCCATAATTGTCCCAATGATCTACCTCATTGTTGATCTCATGAAATACATGATA
>JASDQU010588270.1:0-13792 GCA_032191745.1 Picea mariana | reverse complement strand
TTCTCCATGTGAATTGTGCCATTTAATACCTTGCAATGTGTCCTTGACTTCATAAGCTTCAGGATATGTATTGTTTCTCTAATGTTCCATTAACCACTCATTCCCCAACTTTTAGATTCACTCCATAATTGTCCCAATGATCTACCTCATTGTTGATCTCATGAAATACATGATAGAAGAATATGGAAATAAATAAATTTTCTTTTCATTTTCTCCTATATAGAATGGATGCTAAAGGATGGTTTCCTGGCTATAAATTATGTACCATATGACTGATAATATTTTGGAATATCCCATGATAGTTAGAGATTGCACACCTATTTGCTTAACCACTTTAAGTCATAACCACATAGCATATGCTTCTTTCCTGTTGTTGGAAACAATACCAAGGCACCAAGAAAAATAAGTTCTAGATGTTCCTTAGAGATCCATGATGATCCCCCCAACACCTGCCACCCCAGACCATTGAAGTATTAATGATCTATATACTATCATGGATATTTCATTGGAACAGTTCGTCACAACATATATTTTGTTATATTGAAATATTTTATTAATGTAGGCTCATTTCCTTAGGTCTCAAATTATGAAAAATAATTAAATACAAAAAATGAAAGAACAAGTAAAATAATACATCATCCACACAAATGAACACAAGATGTATACTAGGAAACCCAATATGGGAGGACACCCAATTAGAAAGTGAGGCCTACGCTTTTGTCTCTTTTCTTTAGTTATGAAAAGCAAGTAAAAAGAAAAGGGAAAGGGCACTCACTATGGAGTCAATGATGACATTATGGCTTGAATGACTACTAGAAAATCTCCTACTTCCTTTGTTAATCTCTCAAAATACCACTCTTAGATTATTTTTTCAACTATGGAACAATTGCAATGCTAAATAATGGAACCCCTTCTCCTCCTAGTGACCTGTTATTTAGCATAGCTTGATATCCATCTAGGGTTAGGGATTATTCATTCTCAACCCTCCATTAGTGATAAGGTTCTAGACCTTCTAAGATATGCTTGATATTCTTCATGTGTGAGTGATGGTGGCTAACATGGCATCCACTTGTACCATGGTGGTAAAAAAGGTAGGTCAACTTACGGGAGGAATAAATTCCACATACAAGCTCTAATTGAGGTGATTTTCATACCATTGGAAAGGTCTCAATGTGCAGAACAATGTCAAGGGGTTGTGAGCTATGCTCATAAAATTTTGACCCCAAAAAAGGTCTTTTGATGCCTCAAAATAGCTCTGGAAGGTTCTACACCTGAAATTTCCAAATTGGGAGTTGCCACTAAGATGGGCCCTGCAAGCTAATGCCTCCAATTTTTCTATCCAGCGAGTACCCAGATAGATGTCATATTATATAACGATTCAATCCATATCATACCTCCCCATTTTGGGAGGATTTTGGTCCCCAAAAGATTTTATTAAATGAGGCGAGGAAATTTTTCCTCTGCCTTCTCCCTAGAGTATCATTTTTCCTTGCCTAAAATTTGTCCTTTTAACCCAATCTACCAAAGGTCATGCTACCCTCGTGTACTAGTTCTAGACTTCTTCTGCAAAACTATATCTTCTACCAACTTTTCTTGAGCTTTGGGTGCTAAGTCCTCTATGGTAGGTAGGACCAACTCCTCATTTTCTTGATCCAACATGGAAGGCTCATAGAGTTTCAGATTCTCCACATTCACTATTGAGTAAATTTGCATGTATGGGGGTACACTAAGTCTGTATTCATTGTCAACCACCTTCTCCAATGCCTAAAAAGGACCATACCTCAAAGTCTTGATCTTCTTATTTTGAATTTGTAGTCTTTCATATTATGGCTACATGAATGACGAGGATGGTATCTTTGGGGAAATTCAAGTGGCCCATGGAGGAGGAGATGCGAGGTATATCACAGAGGAAGTGTCATAGAATCGATTCCATGCACTAAATTATGAGAGGCACCGAAGAGTGACCTATGTTTTTTCCTCCACAAAGAAAAACCTCCACAAAATTTAATTGTGGAGGTTTGCATATGTAGATTTTGAATTAAAATGTTTTTCTTCTGGCTACTACTATGCTCAATGTTGTCAGCATATCTAATTCACATAAAACCACTTTTAGGAACATATATATAGATAAAATGAATTTAAAATATAAAACACAAACATATATAACTAATTTGTATTTATCAAAAACTGAAAATAGTTTCAATTTGCAAAAAAAAAGTGAAAAAGTAATCGACGCTCTTAACAAATACATATGCACCATGTTCAGTGCTCCTTATCATATAAAAGGCATCGAACATGAATCTGTTAAATATAATGTACAGGTGCATCATTGTTAGTCTAGCACTGATATCTATAGTGATGCGTTATGATATATAGCGCACGGGTTAAGGGTTGGTGTTAAACCACATGATGCGTTGGTTTATATTAAACGCATCGACTCTCTATGTTAGTTAGTGCATTATATCCTTTTAACCAGTGCATTGTATTTTCATGATGCATTGTTAATGGGTGTGTTTTACAATGTGCACCATAATGAATAATTTTAAACTGTTTTTCCCGATACAACTTACTTAACCTCCCCAGTGTGTTTCGTTTAAAGTAATGCACCAAAACTTAATTTGAGATTTGCGTGCGTTGATAACAGTGCATTTGTATTATAACACACCCATGATGGGGCATCCCATAAAACAAACCGAGATGGTAAATTATTATGTATTTTTCTCGTTGTGTTGTAGTACACATTACAGGTGCATTTTATTTATTTGACACACCGTGGAGGAAATTTGTTTTTCAAAAACTTGGCAGTGCATTCAATTAATAGAATGCACCAATGTGTTTATCTCAACTATCTCACTTCCTATCATCTTAGCGGTACTTACCATAAGACACATTGCATTGTAAATTTGTGAAAATTCAGCTTGGTGTCGTGCTCTTTACTTTACCGGTTCCTTGTTTTGATTCATCCACACCGACCGGTGAAATTTTTGAAGATGAATTTACGCGGTGTGATGTGTTAATATAAATGCATCGGTGCTACCATGTTGTTGGAGCACCGACATTTTTTTTAATGGTTCATTATGTTGTCAACAACACTGGTTACAGGGCATCCACTGAAACGACACAATGAGCCGCTGTGAGGTGTTACTATTAATGCATCGGTACCATCATGATAGTGGAGCACCATCCTTTTGTTCCTCGGTGCATTGTAAATGTGAGTGCACTGGGAACGAGGCATTCAATGAGATGCCCTGCTATGAAAAATCGAGAAATATATGTCTCGGTGCATTTTTGTATACAGTGTCGGTGCGTTGGATTATAACGATTGCACCGCTGCGTTGAATTTTATAAATTGTTATGTTAGTGGTGAGGTTAGTTAAGTGAAGAGTATCGGTGCGTAATGTTAAATAGAATCGGTGGGTTTATTCGGTGTGTGTATTTTTTTATAAAGTATGGTGGTGCATTTGAACATTGACTTGTCAAGGTGTTATTTTTCTGGTACGCCCTGGCACGGTTAGTTAAAATTAGTGCACTACTAGGTTAAATTTTATATATCATTGATCCAATGGTGTGGTTAATGAAGTGTAATGGGCCAGTGCAGGCATGAGCCTAGTTTGCATTGATTCGAGGCATTCTAAAGGATGCACCGCTTTGTTTTTTAGTAATTTATCGCAATGTGCTATATTGAACGGCACCTATGTGAACATATATGAACGTGTCAGTTGTGTATTTAACATAGTACGCATAGAAGGTGGTGCTCACTGTGTATTTAACACAATATGCACTTATTTTTTAGGTGATTTGAACTGTTCATGTACACCGCGTGAAAAAGAATAAAAAAACAAAAAAAAATGTGAAATTTCAAGCTAAATTCTAATTTTGATTAGATGAAAATGAAAATAGGAAGGTAATAAATAATTTACCTGGTCTCTTCTATCCCAAAGAGGCATGGTTGCATCGTTGAGAAAAAATGAAAATTCATGGTAATTTCCCAAATTTGGAAATGTGTGGAATCCACCAATGGAGCTATCCTAGTCGGTGTAGAGCACCAGAAACAAGGTGTCTTAAGAAGAAAGGTGAGCATCGGGGATTGCTTGAGAGTTTGGAAGCATGGGATGCATTGTAACAATGAAAATCTATTTGGTAATTTTTTATTTATTTACCCTACTGTGGTCCACCTTTCGACAGAAAGACACACCGAGGTGTACTATTCAACAACAATGCTGTGATTTATTCAGTGCATGTAATTTTATTATAAAGTATGGAAGTGTTACTGAAACATGGACGTGTAGGTGTTGTATTGTTCATGAACGTCTTAGTGCATATTGTTCAATGACACCGGTGCGATTTATTCGGTGCATGTAATTTTATTATAAAGTATGGCAATCCTACTAGAACATGGACGCAACAGTTCTATATTTTTCATGAACAAGTTGGTTCACATATACCTTAAAGGTGCACCGAGAAAAAAATGGGTTGTCCCTCCATTTCCTTATCTCTTGGGATTTTAGGGTGTATTGACCCAATAAGGGTTTGTCCCTCATTCTATGGGAAGAAGGGGTTAAAGGCCCAAAGGGATTGATGTTGGGTAAAAGATAAAATCCTTTTATAAACCTTCTAGATGCTTCACCCAGAGATCACCCAAGAAAGAAATGAAACACTTATCTTTGAATAAAGGGGACCCACAATATAATAAAAATTTCTTAAAAGGTTAGTTGAAGGATAGGAGGTCTCATCATGAGCCGACCTATCACATCCATGAATATCTAGTGGTATGATATTACCATCATCTAGTCACCAAACCAAGGTAATGGCTCTTAGTTGCATGGCTGAAAGAAAGGGGGTCTCATCACGAGCAAGCCTTATCATTTCCATTAGGTGTTTGTGGGTGACATTGCCATCATCTGGTCACCATGTGAGAGCAATGACCTTCAATCTCTCCTTGTGCTATATTGAAAGAAAATAAAGAAAGAAAGATAAAAAGAAATTGATGGGCTTGGAAAAAGTGCATTGTGGACGAAGGTACCACACGCCCTCTACAAAGGCACCCATGAATGAAACACTGTGACCCCTTATATGTCATGAGACCTATTCCCCTTGAGTCTTGACCCCAACCACTTCATCCACTTTACATGGCTTAGAGAGGGATCTCTTGGAAACTCTCCTTGAACTAGGGAAAGATCTATCCAATAGGACACCTTGTCAACCCTCCCATATTCAAGCTTGACAAGTCACATAGTGTCTTTGAGTTGTTAATTGTTTGATATAGTGATCTTTGATGCACATGCTTGGATGGATTATTTATTGATTGGATTCACTTATCATGATTTTATGGCTTCAGATCCTTGGAGGGCGTGCTCATTTGTCTTTACAGGACCTAGTTGGTGGACATCTTTGGGAGAACAAGCCTAACTTGGGCTTCCATGGGGCTACAAGCCCACAGGTAGGATTCTAGGGGACCGCATTCTGGATGAGAGAGATCAGACTTGGAAGGCATTGATGATGACTTGGAAGACATATCCTAGCCCTCACTTGCCAAACAATTTTCCCAGGAGGGGTAAAATGTCCTATTTTTTATCTTGACGTCATGTTTTTGGGACTAGGGAATGGTGGTGAGGTGCCACCCTTTTGACACATGGACATTTTGAGGAGAAGAGGGTATTCACCATGATGAGAGTGCTTATATGCTTGACATGTGGCCTTTGGAGGCCTACCCATGCTTCTCCAACACCAATGATTTCCTTAAAGTGGAAAAATATTCCCTAAAGGGGAGACGTCCTTCTAAAATTAGGGTTTTATTTGTGCAAAAAGTGAAATTTTAAGGAATTTTTTAATATTATTTTGTAAAAGGGGAAAGATTAGGGTTGTTAACCCCTAATATTGTGTTTTACCCTAAAGCATGTGGACAAACTATTTTATCTACATTTTGTATAAATAGAGATCATAAGATCTCATTTTTATCATAATTGTCCCTCATTGTGAGAGGACTTGGTCTGAAATTATCGCTACACTTGGCTCTTTTTGTCTCTTGTGCACTTGTTTATGGCTCTTAGATGATTTTTTCTAGCTCTTATGGTGGATTATCTTGGCATTTCTCTTGATCTTGGTATGGTATTTTACTATTATGCTATCATTTTTTCAAGTCAAGTATTGTTATGCTAGGAGCTAGGTGGGAAGTATAAGGGCATACACCCCCACCATAGTCTTCATCATTTTATGCTTCATCTCATTGATTATATAAGGGTTTTCTAAGAGAAGTATAAGGGCATACACCCTCTTAGCTTAAACCCTAGCTAGAGACACTTGCTTTGGGAAGTAAAAGGGATTACACCCCCAAAAGAAGTAGCTTCTCTATCTATTTGTTTATTTGACGCCATTAAGCCAGTAGTAAAGCACTAGTCATACTTTTTTGCATTGGAGATATAAAATCATTGCCTTGGGAAACACAATTTTTTATCTTTCGAAAGGTTTCTTGCTTGAAGTTGATTTGCCTCATTGAGAGGAGTCTTCCCCTACTAGGGTGTCCCCTCTCTCCCATTACCTTGCTTGCTATTACAAACCCTAACCTACATCCATTAGTTCTAATCTAATCCATTAGTTCTAATCTAACCTAGATAAACTAATAGCTATAACTCCTAAACTAACCCTAGACTAGCTCCTAAATTTTTCTCACTTACTCTACTAACTAGGGCGCACCTTTTGGGATACTTCTTGGCACTTTTCCATCGTTAATTTTTCTGTTGCATGCCACTGAATGCTACAGCCATAAGGCTGCAATTTTTTGCAGAAAACACATGTTTACAACAACCATCTTCTCTAACTTCTTAAGTGCCATATTTCAGCCTATTTTCATTGCTAATCTTGATGTTGATTTACTTAACTAATTTAGATCTTTGTATGTTTCTTTAGATGTTTTAGTTGCTGATATAAACTGTCATTTACTGCTGCAAATTAGGGACAAAAATCTTAACTTGCTGATCCAACTAACATATATCATTGCAAAGTGTCTTTTCTTGTGTCTCGAGAAGGTACAATCATCCGGAGAAGTAATATACCCGTGGGCAAACAATTACTTGACTTAAAAGGCATATTTTCCCACCTTTCATCCCACTTAGACTTGACCTCTAGGGGCTTCACTTAATTTTATCTCCATCTCCATTTCAATCCCCCTAGGGTCACCGATATCACCTCCCTAGAGTGACCTAGTCACCCTTGAAGTGTGGGACCTACATCGAGGTGACATTGGTTGTAGGATTCCAAACTTGTAGCACTTTATTTGTGGTTGGGTTGGGCTTTTCCCAGCCTACAACATGCACTATAACATTTTGACGTCGTTTCTAGGGAAGATTTTGAATCTTCTCTGTGCCCTAACGACACTTTATTAAGATATCCCAAAGCCTTTCCCTTAGCTTTCCTAGCGAATCCACCCAAGGGACGTTCCCTTTCCACCTTATCGACAAAAATTTCCCTAAAAACCTTGTCTGGCAACTCCACCATGCCACCAAATAAATGTGCAACCAACCAACCCTCCAGGGGTTGTAAAGCACCACCCAAAGGGCCTACTCCCCCAAAGTCCCCCATCCCTTGTAATTTATCCTCTACCTCCCCTAGCCCTCCATCCTCACTTGTTGTTTCCACACCTCCGCCTTCACCCATACCCTCCTCACCAAACGTTACTTGGAGCCTGCAAAACAAAGAGGCACACAAACCTTTGGACATAACAAATATCCTTGGATCACCTCATAAGCTCCCAAAATACTTCAAAGAATGGTTGCCCATATTTTCAGGGGAAGAACTTATTGAACCAGAATATCACTTGTATATTTTCCTGGGTAGTTTAGAATCCTGTGACCAGCATGAGGATATCTTGATGAAACTTTTATGTTACACTTTTTTTGAAAAGTCCAAGGATTGGTAGGACAACATTCCCCCAAGGAAAATTACAAATCAGAATTTATTTCAGGAACTTTTTGTTTATATTATGGTAGTTCCAGGAGGTATTAACCTCCATTTGTCACCTTTGACGAGATTAGAATATTATAGAAGCAAGAAAAGACTTGGATATAACCGTAGAAGAGAAGTCGGCTAAAGAAAATATTATATACGAAGTGTTTGGCACCCAGAAAGAGAAGTCGGCCAAGATAGCCTGGCAAAAGCAGTATAAATATAGGACACCAGTCTTCATTTGAGCCAGATCTCTCAGAATTGCAGAAATCCACTTGTGTGCACTGTAGAAGTCTAGTTATGCGCAATTCTGGGGAGCAGTTGTTTCCGTAGTCCTGCAATCTGCATTTTCGGTTCTTCTGGGTTGGACACCCTGATCAGTTTTGGTTATCTATGCTTGGTGCACTATCCTTGGTTGGCTATTGGTTTGCTGTCAGGATTTCTTCTCTCTGTCAAGGTCAAGGTGCTCAGGGGTGGCATTTGTGCCTATGGGTTGGTGACAATATTGTGATATTGTCTATGGTTAAACAAGCACACCCAACTTTACTAACAAGTTATGGGCCCACACCTCCTTCATACAATATAACCACTGGAAGGAAGCTAAGTCATAAGGTTATCAATCTCGTTGAAAGAACTGTTGCTAGGGTTTCTAGCAGGTGCAGTTACCAAAGCACTGTCGCTAGGGTTACTAGCAGGTGCAATTGCAGAAACCCTAAAACTCTTGCCTACCACCTTAAGATGGAATACCTTACTCGAGGAGAATACATTCTAGTGTGCCTTAGTCCAGTGCACCTCTTGGCACTCTCAGAAGGAAAAAATGTCAAGATTGTGATTTTGGGTCAAAGCTTGACTAGTTATCAGTCAACGGAAATCATGAATGAAAAGATGAATCATCTACACTACTCAGGGCTCACAGGAACTCTTGAAAATGAAATGTGGATAATTGACATTGGATCTTCCAGGCATATGACAGGAGACCAAGACAAACTTTCCAATCTAAATGAAAAGAAGACATCATACAAGGTAGAACTTGGAGACAAAAACACTTACCCAGTCGAAGGGATTGGTCAAGCCTCCATCAAATTGAAAACAAGTAACAATGTTCATTTGAGAAATGTCTTATATGTACCTAGTTTAGAAAAGAATATTGTATCCATATCTTTCCTAGAAGACAAAGGAAACAGAATGGCCTTTGTAGATGGAAAATTATTATCTTGGCCTAGAGACTCCAGCATAGAGAATGCTAGATTTATTGAAACCCGTGAAGGAAGACTATACAGACTACTAGAACGAAATGACGAAGGTCATGTACAAGATGAAGTCAATCCCAATGAACTTTGGCATTGAAGGTATGCTCATATCAACTATCAAGCATTACCATTCCTCAAAAATATGGTTGAAGTGATACCAAAACTATAGTCTACACATGAAGGAATTTGCAAAGGATGTGCTCTTGGTAATAATGTTAAAAAAACATTCTCAAGTGGAAATAATAGATCTAAGGAAATCCTAGATCTAATACATTCAGATGTTTGTGGTCTGATGCTAGTCAAATATCTAGGAGATTCTCTTTACTATGTAATCTTCATAGTTGATTACTCAATAAAGACTTGGTTATATCTCTTGAAGACAAAGGACGAAGTTTTCAGCAAGTTTCAAGAATTCAAAGCAAAGATAGAGAACCTCACAAACAAGAAAATCATGACCTTAAGAACAGATAATGGAGGAGAATATACATCCAAGGAATTTGTTACCTTTTTCAAATCAACAAGGGTTAGGAGGGAGCTAATTGTTCCTCATAATCCTCAACAAAATGGTGTAGCAGAAAGGAAGAACGGATCTATTGAAGAAACTGTGAAGGCACTATTGAACGATCAAGGTTTATCTATGTATCTGTGGGGATAAGCAGCCATGACAACAATATATGTTCAGAACAGAAGTCCTCACCGCATATTGAAGGATATGACTCCAAAAGAAGTCGTCTTGGGAAAGAAACCTAATGTAGAACACTTAAGAATATTTGGATACCTTGTTTACTTTCACATCCCTTAGGATAAAAGGAATAAATTAGAACCCTTGGGAAAGAAGGGAATATTCATGGGATACAGTGAATCATCCAAGGCCTATAGAATCTATATCTCAGAAAAACATAAGGTTGAAGTCAGGAGAAATGTAACCTTCAATGAAAAGATGTCTTTCAAGAAATCCATAGAAGAAACTATAGAAGAATAAGAGTATGAAGAGCCTAATGAAGAAAGCACATGTCTTCCAGAAAGTCAAAATGAAGAAACATAACAACTTGATTATCTGATGCAACCATGTGAAACTATTGAATCAAACATTGTACCCAAAACCAAGAAACATCTAGCTTGGCTTGAATCTACCCAACAAGAAGCAGAAAGACTCAAAGCCCCAAGTGGCACCTTCAGAAAAAGAAAAAATACTAAGAGATTCTCCATATATGTAGCATGTATGACAAAGATTATAAACTAAGAACCCACCACATTTGAAGAGGAAACTCAGAAGAAACAATGGAAAGAATCCATGATAGAAGAACACGAGTCCATCATGAAAAATGATGTATGGGAAATTGTGCCTAGACCTAAAGAAAAATCAGTAGTAACTTCAAAATGGGTCTATAAGATCAAACATGCAGCAGATGGAAACGTTGACAAATATAAATCAAGGTTTGTAGATAGAGAGTTCTCCCAGAAGGAGGTAGAAGACTATGACGATACATTTGCTCATGTTTCCAGATATACTTCTATTAGAGCTATTATGTCTCGTGTTGCTTCCATGGGATGGAGTTTACATCAGATGGATGTAAAAACAACTTTCCTCAATGGATAAATTGAAGAATAAGTATACATTGAAAAACATCAAGTATTTAAAGTACACCCTAGAGACACTCATGTTTGCAGACAACAGATATCTTGACAAAGCCTTTGTCCAGAATAAAGTTTGCATACTTACGAGACAAGTTGGGGATCGTGGAAATAAATCCCTTAGCTGAAAGGCAAGAGATGGATATCCAGGCTGGGAGGGAGCACTAATATATCATTCATTTATGGACAGTCATTTCCCAGCTTGTAAAATGGTCCAGGATGGGTAGTTCCTTTCCAGTTCGGAAAGTGGTTTGAGGTTTCTAACGGACAAGCATTTTCCAGTTCGGAAAATGGTCCAGATCAAACATTCATTTTCGTAATGAAAATGTTTTGATAGATTGTTGATGTACCATAGACATTGATTCCCCTTGTGGCCAGTGTGGGGGAATGGTATAGAACAATATTTTATTCTTGGGAGTCACTCTCAGTAGTGGTCAAGAAGAATGGTCCGCCTCACTGGGCAGTCATTCTTTTGGAGGCTGGTGCAGGACAGTCATTTCCTTAGAAAATGGTCTAGACAGTCATTCCCTAGGGCAGACTCATTCTCTTCAGGTTTCACTTTGTTTAGTGCCGGAGGAATGGACCAGTTAGGTGAATATTCTAGGTTCAGAAATCAGGGATAGGAATTCCCTAGGGCAGACTCATTATCTCCAGGTTGAAATTTGTTTAGTGCTGGAGGAATGGCCCAGTTAGGTGAATGGTCCAAGCTCAGAAATCCAGATCTCATAGATGTGAGTGGTCCAGATCTCACAGATGTGAGTGGTCCAGATCTCACATATGTGAGTGGAAGAATGGCCCATATGACTTGGTTTATATCATGATATTGTTTTTCTGTGTAAGTTGATATCAGATGATATGATCACTATGGATATTGTATGTCTCTAGACAGTAGATGTATGCTACTTTGGTGGATATGTTCCACTGGTTGTGACTATGTGTAACTTATTGAGTAGTTGTGTACTACTATGGATAGACACATTTGTGTTCTATTAGATGACATTGTACTTATTGTCATGGAGAACATCCAGTTGGATAATGATGACGGTGCTCGTGATTTGATCATGAGATATCCTATGTGTGTATAATGATGCTACCAGTTGAATGGTTTGTTTATGCTCAATACCATTACCTAGTATTCCTCCCTAGCTAGGAGGGAGTGTTGATATTATGGTAGTTGTGGGAGGTATTAACCTCCATTTGTGACCTTTGATGAGATTAGAATATCATGGAAGTAAGAAAATACTTGAATATAACCCTAGAAGAGAAGTCGGCTAAAGAAAATATTATATACTAAGTGTTTGGCACCCAGAAAGAGAAGTCAGCCCAGACAGCCTGGCAGAAGCAATATAAATATAGGACTCCAGTCTTTATTTGAGCCAGATCTCTCAGAATTGCATAAATCCACTTGTGCGCACTGTAGAAGTCCAGTTGTGTGCAAGTCTGGGGAGAAGTTGCTGCCACAGTCCTTCAATATTCACTTTTGGTTCTTCTGGGTTGGACTCTTTAATCAGTTTTGGTTATCTTTGCTTGGTGCATTAGCCTTGGTTGTCTATTGGTTTTCTATCGGGATTTCTTCTCTTTGTCAAGGTCAAGGTGCTCGGGGGTGGCATTAGTGCCTATGGTTGGGTGAAAATATTGCTATATTGTCTATGGTTAAATGAGCACACCCACTTTACTAACACTTTTCACCAAAATATTTGAGAAAAGGAGAGTGTAATGCCCCATATTTTGACCTTAGGTAGTTAGAACATTATTGTTTACTAATATTAATAATTCAAAGTTTAGCATTTTTTTGGAGTCAATTAGACTTGGTTAGACATTGAGATGTGTACCTCTAGACCTATTTGTATGTTACATGATATATGCTCATGACAAAGATAGTTGTTTGATTATTTGAACATGAAAATTAAAATGGGTAAGTTCGGTACATGTATACTAATTCAAGTTATGTTGTGAATGTATAATAGATGCAATGCATGATGTAAATAGGAATACATTTCTTAATTGAGCGTCGACGCAAATATGAATTCTTATATAAACTTCGGATGTATCTGCATCAATATGTGTTATTGGTGAACTAACCTACAAGATGATGAGCGATGTGATAGCCAAATGACTATAGTATTGAGGTAACTGGGATGTCGTAGACATGATGAAGATATTGTATGCTATAAGTTGTACTTACTCTTTAATTTATGATTCGAAATATTACTATGATCTATGGTAAGTGTGGTTTTGATAGTATGCACAACTTACCCAGAGTGGATGTTTGATGACGTGACTCTAAGAACAATAGTTTCACAGTATGGCTTGATGTAGGGTGTTGACCCTAGTTCTATGAGGAGGGGTGGAGGTATTTCCCACCGTTTATCCTCCAAAACCTAGAGTCGCGGGAGGGATGTGTGAAGTCACGCTCCCCTAGACGTGTGATGGCGACTGCTAGTTGCCTGTTGGGGAAGCTTGGTCGAGATGTATGACACTTCCACTTATGGGTTCTATCTGGAGTTAGGTCAATATAGTTGACGCTCCAGCTTAGTCCAACAGAGGAAAGGATAGGATGGAAGATGGACGTAGGTTAGGAAGGAAGGATGCTTCGATGTTAGTTGAGAATATTGATTGGGGATTAGAGATGCCACTATTGTTTAATCACTTGGTTCCTACCATGTTTAAAACCCTCTTTGATTTCCTATTGATATTTTAAGTGTGACAATGAGTTATTGATGAATTGGTGTAATTTAGTTCGTTAAATTTATTAAACGATGCATTACTTGATCTGTTGTCCTACATGTCTTGGTGATCATATAGGAATTATGCACTAGAGGCAATGATTGTTTATCGTTATTACATGCATAAGATATGTGTCCGCTAGCTATGCATACATACCCTACCCATGTATACTAGTATAAGTAATTAATGTATTAATTATTAAAATAAATTATTAACTATTTAATTGAATGTTTATTGAA
>JASDQU010588269.1:82431-111176 GCA_032191745.1 Picea mariana | reverse complement strand
ATAACATATGTGCAGGTTCTTACCTCTCGTCTTAAAGTTCCCCCGCCACCAAACTAATACTAAGGTTCAGAAATGATTTATCTATTAATTAGTTCCTACCTTGAGACAACTCCCCGACAACGTCGCCAAAAATTATGGGTGTTCTATATGCACTAAATCCCTCAATTAAATTGTCAACCCGGGGTAAGTAAACTTAGAGTTGTAGCACTATATGTGCCAAGGAAGAAAAATTAGAGGAAGTATGATCTAACTAAGGAGATGGTCTATCTAAGGGTTAATCTACTTAAGCAAATACTATCAATGAGCAAACCCTATTAAGAACTTTTAACTATTTACCCTAAGTAACTTTTAAACAAAGGATCGATGGATTGTTCCTAAAGAAGCAAATGAAAACCCTACTTTGGACAAGTTAACCTATTTAATATAATGAGCAACAGCAAGTAATCTATTCAATCTATTCAAATCAATGAGCATCAACAAGTAAGAAAATAAACAATCAAGCAACTTAACCTATTAAAACTTCTTCAACAAGTAAGCTACAAAACTATTCAGCAAGTAAACTTATCAAAACTAATCAACAAGTAAACTAATCTAAACTACTCAGCAAACAAACTATATTCTTAAGACAAAACTCATAATCATTTCTAATCTGCAACAGAAAATATTAACCTACTTAATTAAAAGCATCATGACAGTATTCAAAGATTAATCAACAATTATTCTTAATATACAATAACAATAAACTTAAATATGATGATTATGTCTTAGGTTCCTTCTGACATCACGATGTCATATAACAATTAGTGATAGCTCAAGCGAAATAAATTCAATATTAACTTCTATGGAGAAATGAAAAGTATGAATTAAGCAATCTAAGGAGAGCTTAGCCATCATAGAAGAAATATCAACTATCCCAAAAATACATGTGATCTCTCAATTCATATATCAATCATCAATGATAAGAAAACACTATTCTACTTAATTCAAATGCACTCTTATGCTAACTCAAGCAAATTCACACGATTATAAACTCATAACTAAAATCTTAATTCAAGTTCAACTTCTACTTAAACATTGCAATTTAAATCTAGAACGGAAATTTCATCAATTAAACTAAGCTAAATCCATTATTAAAAACTCAGATTGCAAATTGAAATGTTTGTAAAAACATAATCAAAAACCTACTTCTATCTTAGCATACTACAACAAGATTGATAATAAAAATAGATTCAGGAAAGCATTTCTAAACTGAGAATTAAATTAACAAAACTCGCAACTATTAATCCATCTAAACTTGTAAAAGAAACTCTGTACTCTATGTTAATTAATACTCTGTTCTAACTACTCTGTTTTAACCTACAAAAATTCACTTTAACATTTAACACACAACAAGGTTAGTAGCTTGCAATCCATTCACTAACAATTAAAAGACACAGCATATTAACAATTATCTCCTACAAGCAACCTACAAAAGGAAATTTGAACAATTAAATGATGAACAACAAACACACAGTATTTAAAATGATAAAACATGTGTAACAGGAAATAAAGTAAATGATAATTACACAACTGAAATATGAAAGTTTTATATCTAAGTATTCACCCAGACCATTGGTGGGCCCCCCGGCAGGTTGCAGCTACTCCTCAACAACAAATCACGAGCTAAATCAACACGGTTCTGGAATTAAATTAAAAAAATGCAGTCTAGCACAAGTTTGCAGAAATGTCTAAGTTACATAGTGAAATGTCAGGTTTGTGGTCCCATACTCCTGCATAGTAGATAGTTTCTATTTTTGAGGTAGGGGTTGTACAGATGGTCGTACTAGGGTAGGTTAAGGGGTGGGCCCCCAAATGCACAAGAGAAGGAAGTATACCCATGTGGAGGTGCATGGATATAATTCCATATCCCACGCATGATGTGTGGATTTGACCCGTTTGGTGAAGTAATCAACTACCACGACGATGTACTTTTTTCCATTACTAGATGGAGGGTTGAAATTCATGAAGTCTATGCCCCATTTGCATAAGGGGTCGGCAGTGATGTTTGGATGTAGAAGGTTGGGTGGTGCTTGTGCTTTGTTTGCATAAAGATGTAATTTTTCGTATCACTTGACGGCGTGGATGCATTCATGAAACAGTGTGGACCATAAGTATCCTGCTCGAATGTTTTTTTGGGTGGTGGACATACCTGATAGGTGGCCACCGCAAGCACCGCTATGGAAATCATTCAAGACTTTGTCTGCTTCGTCGATGGTCAGACATCGGTGGAGTATGGTGTCGACCCCACATCGGTACAACATGTCACCGATGAGGAGGTATCGAGGGGCCTGATGGCGAATGCACCGACAATCATCTCGACAGAGATGAGACCCAAACTTTTGTGTCCGAAGGTAGACGAGAAGGTCATCGTACCAGGGGTCATCCAAGGGGATGAAGAAGAGGTGTTCATTTGGAAAATCCATATTGATGGGTGAATATTTAGCGTCTGAGGGAAACGTCGTGATGAGTTCGACGAGGACAAGTGATTTCTTGCTTTTGGGAGTTGAGAACTCTAGGTCATATTCCTGAAGGATGACAATCCATCGGGAAAATTTGCCATTAATTTTTCATCGACTAAGCAGGTACTACATGGGGTTAGAATCTGCCACGACTCTGGTAGTGCGAAGTAGAATATAGTGACGCAGTTTTTGAACTATGAGTACAACTGCAAGGGCTAGTTTCTCATCATGATTGTACTTCAGGGGTGGTCCTGAAAGATTTTTATTGATGTAGTAAATAACATGCTCTCATCCATCATCCCCTATTTGGACGAGGACTCTTGCTACTGAGACGGCTGAGGATGATAAGTAGAGGATGTAATCATGATCATAGTCTAGAGGACTAATCTAAGGGGAATTGGATAGCGTCGCTTTTAAATCATCAAAAGCGGTTTGGGCATGTTCATCCCATCAAAATGGGATATCATGGCATAGTAAGTGAAGGAAACCATGTACGTGAGTGGCATAATCTGGGAAAAAGCGTCATAAAAAGTTGGCTTTGCCTTGTAGGCTCTGCAGTTGGCATAAATTCCTAGGTGGTGGAATTTTTGTGATGGCTTAGACCTTGAGGGGGTCCACTGTGATGTCATGTTGGAAGACTATGAACCCAAGGAGGCGTCTGGCAGTAACGCAAAATACACATTTGAGGGGGTTCAAGTGTATATTGTATTGGAAACATCGTTGAAAGACAACCCATAAGTCGTCTAAATGTTGAGTTTGTTTCTTGGATCGAGCAGTGAGGTCATCCAAATAAGCAAGGATGATGCAAGCAAGATCATGGAAAACATAAGTCATGGCTCGTTGGAACGTTGCACCGACATTTGTTAGCCCAAAAGGCATGATGCGATAAGAAAAAGCACCCCATGGGGTAGTAAAAGCGGTTTTATACTGATCTACAGGATGGATTTGGATTTGATTGTAGTCAGAGAACCCATCTATGAAGGACAAGGCCTCGTGTCTGACACAGTCACCGATATTTTGGTCAATGAAAGGGGTTGGAAAGTTGTCTTTGGGACAATCATGGTTGATATCGCGAAAGTTGGTGCAGATGTGAATAGTGCCGTGATTTTTGTTAACGAGGTAGGTTTGGAAACCCATGAGGTATATGCAATGCGGTATATTAACCCCGTGGCACGTAACTTGTCAATTTCGGCTTTGATAGACACAGCTTTGGATGGGTGAATTGGGCATTTATTTTGACAGATTGGGGTGACAACTGGCTATGTGTCGATGCGATGTTCAACAATAGAAGGATTGAGGATGGGCATCTATGTATATGACTAGGAAAAAATATCCCGGTATTCCTAAAAGAGAGCTTTGTAAGTTGTGAGTTCTTTAGGGGAGCATGCGACGCCAATGGTGATTTCCTCTATTATTCCTAGTTTGATGGAAATGTCGATTTTGACAGTGGGAGAGATGTTTTCCATGTTGCCTTATTCAAAATCATATGGGGCAGGGATAGGGTTATTGAAGCAGTCTATATGCCCGGACGGAACAAAATCCTTGGTTTTGATTGCACATATGGAGGATTTTCTAGGTGGGTCAAAGGATTCATGTGAGATAAAAAGTGGTCTGTGATGGAGAACATTCCATGGGAAATCAGGAGTATTGAGTTCCTCCAGGATATCTTTGTCACAGTGAAAAATGTGATAATACAGGGGATATGTGGAGGTGACATGGGTGATTGTCACAGTGTGATTGTATTCAAGTGGTGAAGACGTAGAGGGGATGTCTCAAGTATGTTGCAATGGCTCACTTGACATAAGCCAAATGTTCAGATATTGTGGGGGGTAAACTGTGATAGGGGGTAAGATTTTCTGGGGGAAATGAATCAGAGAATTGGGAGGATTTGATGGAATATCCTCACACAGTCTATCCATGAACCATGGAGGGGTGGGAAGTGACTCAGGTTCAAGGGAGGTGATGTGAAAAGTATCTAGAGAAGGGATAGGGGGATTCACTTGCATCACATGAGGTGAGGTGGTTGAATTATTTTGAATAAGGGTTATTTGATGACACTTGTATTCAATAATCAAAGGACATTGGTATGTGAAATGAGCAAGGGAGTCACAAAGAGAGCAAGGGAATATCATCTGTTCAAGGACTGAGGTAGAGACACAATGAATGTCAGTGACATGGGTACCCGAAAGTGGTGGTGAAGAGGGCTCTTGTTGAAAGGTTTGGCATACTGTCGTTAGTGTCTAGAGAAACTAAGGTAGAGTTGGGCAATGATGAGTGTAATGGCCATATTATGAACAGATGGTGCAAGAGAATTTGGTTCGTAGCCCTTTACTACCTGTAGTGGGGGACATTGTGGTAGTACTAGATATGCTTGGTGAAGCGATGAGCAATGTGGTTGCTCGAGGGAGTTGAATTAGATTGTGTAATTCGAGAAGAGAAGGACATCTATTAGTGGGGTGTCCCTCTCTTTCACAGAGTGTGCAAGGAGGTTGAACTCGGGGAGGAAGTGGAGAGGTGGGATCTTTCTTCTTTCGTCTGCCCCCAGCCACAGTAGTGGTGCTGGTGATTGGGGGTGAGGGTGGCATGGTCAGAGTTAGTAATGGGATCTGCATCGGGATTCCATTTGATTGGGGAGGGAGGGATGGTTGAGGAACCATCGCAGGTGGGTGTAGATACCATACAGGGATGGCGAGCACCATGTTGGGAAGGTTAAGTGTTGCGGCTACCTGAAATGCTTGTACTCCTGGTGGGGGGTAGAAGAAAGGAATTTGAGTGATGGCTTGGGGGATTGTCTCCCAAACTGGGATTTTCCCCAGGGGGAGGGGGAAATCGGGGATAAGTTGTGTAGTAGGGTTCTTAGGGAAATCCTGAGGTAAAATGCCTTCAACTGGTGGGATGTCAAGGTGAGGAGAGGCCTCAGGCAGAGGGACGGTGTCTCTAATTTTAGTTACATTAGAAGATACAATGCACACTTTTGTTGAAGGGTGTATGAGAGGTGGTTCTCCATGGTATTCCCCCAGCAAGGATGGGTCCTTGAAAATTATGGGGCTCATATCGATGAGTGAATAGGCATCGAAACTAGTACGAACAAGAGGTAGGATGTTATCGATGTTGCGGAGTGGTTAGGATCGTAATATGAGACCTTGTCGATGGTGATGATTTTCCCATTGTGGGGGAACATCATCGTTTGAAACACAGAAGAGGCTACTATCTTCATAGCATACATGTAGCTATGTCCAAACAAGATATTGTAATCGAGTGGGGCATCGATAAACTCAATGTCGATGAGGATGTTTTTTCCCTTGAGTTCAACAGGGACATTTTGAAAGAGCCCTTCAGGGGAGGATGGTCGACCATCATAGGTGCTTAAGGTGATGGTTGATGGTACTAGCTAAGGGGAGCCAAGTTTCTACCAAACAGTTTTGGACATGATGCATGTGGATGCACCTTCATCAATGATACACCGATGAAATGTAATGTTTCAAATCTTGGTTGGTATCTGGAAAGCTACCAAAGCGGGAAAACGAGGTTCCCCACCATCTAGATCAAACATGATGAGTCTAGTATCATTTGGGTCGACTACCCCCAAAGTGGAAAGTAAGGATTTTTGTTGAGTTGGACAGGTTTGGAGGACCTCCAATACATACATGGTTGCAAGGAACTGCACCAAGTCATCGACCAGACTGTAATTGTGTACTACCCTAGCCTGAGGGTTGTGGACATTTCGGCGTAGTGGAATGTGAGGGATACGAATGGGGGGTTCATTGTTAGGGTGTGGAATCATCAAGGGTTGTCTGGTTGTATATGGAGCTACTTCCAAAGGGGTGGGAGTAGATTCAGGGGGTGCATTGTATTGATGACCGTGCATTTGCAGAAGAATTTCTTCTTCGCTAGTGAAGAGGATATTGCGATCCACTGGATTTCCAGGGTGAATGAACCCTGGGTTTTGATACTATCCCATTTGTGGTGGGGCAAGATGCACCTCTTGTTGGGTATTCATCACACCTTGGTGTGGAATAGGTTTTTGCAACACGGCCAGGGGTGTTTATTTCAAATACTGTTTGGGGGGCTTTTGAGGGGCAGGAGGCATTGGAGGACGTGGCGCGTTCATGGATTATTTCATTTTTTTGAAGTCATCAATTTGGGGGCAATGGTGAGTCTAATGTCCATGCTCATCGCAAAGAGCACAAGGGAAGTTTGTTTTGAGGTTGTTGTTGTTGTTCCTCCCTTGGCGTTTGTTGTTATTGTCCCCTTGAGGGTTCTGGTTACCCTAATTTTGGTTTCCCCCAGTAGGTTGGTTTGGTTGGGGGTTATTTTCCCCTGGTCCTGGATTAGTATTGTTTCAATTTTTTCCTTTCTTCTTGGCATTAATTGACTGATGGGCCAAATTTACCGTATTCAACTGTTCAAAATTCTGAAATTGTTGAATGGGAGAGGGATAAATAAAGTTAACACCGATGTGTGGTTGTCCATGTGGAGGACCAGGGAATGGGAAATACGGATTGTTTTGTGGTAATGATCCATAGGGCGCATAGGACAGTGAAGCACTTTTTCTAGTTCCCGGGTTATACGCTAAGGTAAAAGGGGGACCAAAACTTGGTTGAGAGGCCAGGCGCATCATGGGTGTCGGTAAGGGTCCACTCATGGGTGGAAGGGGGGGGGACAGGATATGGTTGTTGGTAAGGGGCAAGACGGAAATAAGACAGTCCTCCATATATCGGTAGATATTGGGGTGTCTCGTACATAGGTGGTGGTTTATTGTGTGAATTATGGTGTGTCATGGTACCAATCAGTCCATCTATCGTGTGAGACATCCCAGGTTTGTCCTCGCCAAATGGTACGGGTCTCGGTGCATCAGGTATTAATGTGTACAAGTGTCCTAACTGAGCATAAATGAGGTCAAAATGTTGAGCCTTGTTGATGGATTCCTCTTCGGATTGGGGGAAGGTGGATGCCACATCTTTGGAAAGTATAGAAACGAGTGATTTGAGAAACCAATCGAGACGTTGTTCTTTGGTGGTTTCGGCTTTACATAAACTACGTTGTTGACATCATTCATGAATGTGGTCAGCAATGTACATAGCTGAGGTTTGTTTTCACTCAGAGAACAGTTCTAGACCAGTGTCATGATGAATTGGTAGTTGAAATAAGGCCAAGAATGTTTTGTCCAAAGATTCAAAAGTCACGTGGGACTCTAATTTTTCGTCCACATACCATTTGGCTGATGGACCAGTGAGTGTTTGTTGAAATAACATTAAGCGAATGGAGTCATCCATGATGTTATTTGAAGAGAACCATAAGTGGAAGGTCATGACATGGTTTGCGAGATCTTCCCCCGATTTTCCTTCAAATTTTGGAATATCTGAAGGTAGTTTGGTAGGCATATTGGGCCATGTGGGGTCATGCAATATAGGATCATTCGTGAGTTTACTCAAATCAGGAATTTTGAGAGACGCCAAATATGGCATGGAGGGTGGTAGTGGAGGATTATTTCCAGCCATGGTGTGAGCAGGTCATGGACCTAACCCTTGAGGGGGATTTGGTGGGGTTGTACTTCTCCCTTCAGAAGAAGTTTGTTCCCCATCTCCTTATGAGGGAGAGCTAGTGGATGGATGGCCTTGGGAAATGGTCCCAAGTAAAGTGGAACCAAGCAAAGTTGATCCCAAAATAGTGGCACTCACAGGGGTGTGATATGGTTGAGTCAGTGAGTGGGCAAGACTAGGAACTCCTCCTAGAATAGGAGGGATATTCTGTGAGCATCTGGAACGACAGGGATTCTGTGGGTCCCCTATAATGTCCAACTAGAAAAGTGAATCTGTGAAAATGGTGATGAGAGAAATAAATGAACAAGAGACTTGTATAATTTTGGACCTTCACAATATATATTGCAATTGCATGTAATCAAATGAGCATCATACATAAATCAACTGAAAATAAGCATGCATGTGGGTAGGTGTATTTTTTCCGCGTGGGAGAACAAATAAAACAAATGCCCATGCCCTAAAAGATGTATCGTCTTTCCTCTCAAATAGCACTGGACCTTCCAAGAGCACTCAAGAGTGTGTAAATTTTAACCTTGTATAATGTCCACTGTAAACAGATATTCAGAAAAGAACAGAAAAGATACAATGGCAAATACAAACATTACACAGAGATTTTTCCCCTGAAAACCCAAACCGGGAAAACCAGCATATATTATATTCATTCATTGTGTTACATTGTTTATAATGCAATATACATATAGGAGCCAGCGGCATACAAAACCCTAACCCAATGACCTAGATTAGTCCAAAACCCTAATTCCTTAACCAAAAATAGAAAACCATCGGCAAAAACCATGTGCTGAAAAAACCACCTAAATACATGACACGTTTCTCGAGGCAGAAAAAAAATTCGGGGGCACTGTGCCTGACGCATACGCTTAGACACTACTACTCGTGCAAAGAATATAACACATACCCAACACAGTGGGGTCTGAAGCCACCAGAAGAGGAACTAGTGAAGGATGACATAATTAGTTATAATGAGGGGTAGAGGGTGCATATCCTAAAAGAGCTGGCGATATTTCCCAATAGCCACACAAAATTTGATCAAGGTGCAGTTGCAGGCCACAATTGCTACCTGGGTAGATTTCCTAAATTTGGCCACTAGGTACCTCGGTCAAAGTGCAGCATTTAAATTTTCAGCCTAAGAAATGGGTCACGAGATGGATCCCTTCCAAGAGTTGGGTGACTCAAGGGGGGACGCACAAAACAACCGGACCTCGAACTTCAACCCTTCACGGGTATCTCCCTGCCTTATGGTGTAGGAACACTTGACTTGGAGGATTTAAAAGTTTCCTATTTGTCAACTTCTAGTGTTTGAAAATGTGAGAACCAGATAACGGGGGGTTATTTGGATGCCTACCCCCGAGATCCTACCTAGACTAAAAAAATTATTTTGGCACCTCCTGTGGAGGAAAACTTAGTGAGTTTTTAGAATAAATTTAGATGTGGTGGGTTGAGAGATTGGGGGTGTGAACCAATCTCGTTTGAATTAAGTGGATGTGGATAATTTTTTCAAGAAATAGTGGGATGTTTCAGAATTCCTTTGGATAACACCTACTTTGACCTCCACAATTCAAGATGGAATTATGTGAGTGAGTGACTTTGTGTGTGAGCAAGTGATAAAATGTGCCAAATTTTTAATGAGTTAGGTCTGAATTTGCAACATTTGGACTTCCTGTGGTCCTTACAAATATTTGTTACCTATCTTACTAAGTGTCATTGGTACAACCTTGCAGAATTTTAAAACCCCTAAACAACTAGCATGTGGACATATGGGTCCTTACCAATCCTTTAAACTCCCTAATGTGGTTTACACTAAGAAAGCTTGAAAAATTATCCTATATTGCAAGCATGTGGGCATGTATGGGTCCGTTACTTTGATCTTTAAACTCTCCTAGTGATGTAAACTAACAAAGTAATTTCAAGAAACTATCCTAAGTTTTCAACATGTGGGCATGTATGGGCCCTTACAAATTTTAAGATCATTTCAAAAAGAAACTAAGAGGAAACCTAGGGGGGCTTTGTCCTCTCCTAAATATTTTGTTAAGGGAGATGAAATGTCCCCTTAACCACCTTTCTGATTCTTAAGATCGCTCTATGGTACGAGAGAAGATCATACTCAATGATCAAAGTTGATTTTTGGTCCCAATGTAAGTGTTTTTTATATGTGATAGAAAACAATTTCAACTTAGTTTTTACAACCTAAACAAGCCATCCATGTGGAAACCAAAGAAAAAGAGGATAAATATGGTTATTTTTACCCCCTAAGTGTCTATGTTTAGTTAACCTTTCATATGGGAAAGGAGTCTAAGTGGAGTGCATTTACAATTTGCATGAAAGCAAGATTTTGAAGGCTAGAGGTCTTCATATCATCACAAAAACTCTTACAATTTTGAAACTCTAGAAATGTGTGTGGGTTACTATTCAGACAGAGACGCAGTGGGCATACAATGTGTAGAGAACTTAAGTCATTTGGGTGCACAATGCACAGAGAAAAGAATCATTTTGGGCGTACAGTGCACTGAGTGCGCGTTTGTGGGATGAAATACCCGTGCACATTCTGGTGCACGTCAGGGGGGGAACTTAAGTTAAATTCTCCTCCTCTGCTCTAAACTTGGCTCTTGKAAGGTAAGGCTAGGCCGGTTTTGGTACCTGCAAKACAAATGGGTCAAAAAKAAGCGCTCTCAAAGCCCAAATAGGGTGGAAATTGATACTTATTCCCGAGTATGGTCACCAATATGTTGTGTCTRTTTTKTCACTTGGGTGAGAAAAACAAGGGCACTTGCATGTCTAGTTGGGCCTGCTAGAAAAGAAAGAGGTTAGTGCATGAGTTAAAAAATCCAAGAACATGAAATAAACAACTAAAAAAACTAAAAACAACTAAGGAAATAARACTAAAATGCATAAGAAACTTTGAACCAAAAATAATCAACCAATGACCAAGATTATGCCACCAATAGATAACTATATTAGTTGGAAAAACACCATAAGGAAATGAGGACTTATGAATCCCTTCTTCCTCCTTGGGAGGGCTCTTGAGTTCCCTAATGGAGAGCTCTTCTTACAATGGTAGAAAAGAAAGAAAATGATGAAGAAATCAATGCCTATTCCCTCAAGAGGTGAGCARAATGGCTTATTGGAATGTTGCTAGAATGCTCCAAGAAGAAAAAAGGATTCTTAAGGGAGGATTGAGGTAGCATAACAATACTATGAAATTCTTAAATTCTTAGTGCACCCATGGCCTCCATTTATAGCATGTCTTCAAGGTAATATTCAATTGGTTCTTGGTGTGAACCCCTTGCCTTTTAGGGCACCCTTTGGTCCTTGACCAGCCCCCCATTCGGATTCATCTTAGATTTGAGGGTCAAATCAAGTTGGGAGCTAGTCCATAAGTGGTTGGGGGGGCGAAAAGAACCATAAATGCATCGTTCATAGGAGTGTGCGGATTTTCTCATACACAGTCACGCATATGGTGCATTGTGCACTCCACGGGCTTCTTTGGCCCATGCACTGTGCGTGTGCTTCCTTTAGTGAGTTAGCGCATGTCAATTTTTTCCCAGTTGTATAGTTTTTGCCTCTTGGAAATTCATTTTTGGTGCTGCAGGTGAATTAATGGTTGTTTGTCATTGTTGTATTTCTATAACCATTTGTGTGCAATGTTGCGGACGAAATTTCAGTGATAACAACTTGGACCATACATCTACCTTTCATTAACCTTCTTTCTTTCTAAATGGAACAATTCTTCATCTTCTTTTATGTCTCACTATTATTGTTGCACTAGATCTTAGTCTTCATTACTATATTCTTCATTCTTGTTTACTTCCATCAAGTCTATAGAATCTTGACTTCTTGTCATGAAATATAATTACAATTCTCATGACCTACCTTTTCAAACAACTCGGCAACATTATTTACACTAGTTTTAGGTTCCATTTCAATTATTCCACAGTTAAAACTTCTTTAAGCAATCTCGGTGCTATGTAGATCATTCATATATGTCACACCTCCATTACTTGCTTGTTACATATGGTCTTCTTCTGAAATTTCATCAAGTTATTCATCAAATGTGTCAGCAATCATAAATCTATGACATCCTTGGATAACAACATGTTCATTGTCATTGGTATTCTTCTCATGACTTTCAATGTTTTATTATGCTTCTCTGTTGACTTCTACAATAGTCACTTGGTCTAATATTTCAAGTATTTCATTGTCATATTCTACTTCTCCCTCACATTGTTGTAAATGGTATTCTTCCTTTTCTTCTTCATGGTCATCGACCTTTTTTTGTTCAATACATCACTTAGATAACCTTGGAAAAAAATTTATTCATTGTCGCCAACATCATAACCTTTGAGGTTATCTTCTGCAACGACTCTTTTTTTTCTCCTTGTACTCAGTCTATCATCTCAATTATTCTTATGTCATCTTCAGTTTGTGTCTCAATAATTTCATGATATTTGGGTCCATATTTATCCATGATTTCTTCGAAATCTATGGAAACAATAATATGAATGGATTTAGAACAACATAAGTTCCCAAAGGAGCCTATGGCTACATTTATTCTCTCATCAACTGACATGGGATATTTTGCACGATTTCATCATCATCTTCTTCTTCAATAAAACATTCTATTATATGATTTTTAATCTTGTTTGTCTCTTCTATCCATAGAGGACTTAAAAACAATTCCTTCTCATTTTTTAATGGAGTTTCACGTGTCTTCTATGTACACACATCCTATAGCTATTATTTATTTTCATGAGCCATATTCACAAGTTTCTTTCTTTGTTGGGTTTCCTCTAAAAACTCCAACCTTTCCTTTATTTCTTTTAATAAGTATCTCTTAGATCTCTTGTATCAATAGTCATAATTTTCCGAGGAATATTCTCCAAGAATTCTAAATTGGTGCTTATTTCCCTCGTCTCATTCATCACATTCAACTTTCTGTGATCTTCTTCCCTATTTCTTCTTTCTCTAGGGTTTATTTTCTTTGAACCCATGTTGCAATCAATGCAATCTTCTTATATTTTTGTGTAATTTCTCTTCTTGTCAATTGCTTCTTCACTCACCAACATCAAAACAACCATCTATACTTACATACATGCTATGTCCTTATGGGAGAAAATCCTAGTAAATTCATCAATTACAAACTCTTATTGTCTGTTATAGAATCACTCACTCCAACAATCTCTTTTACTAAACTTGCCTTCACTACGGCCACATGCAACCACATTTCAAGGACACCTTCTCTTCAACATGAGAACACAATCCTAATTTGATATCACTTGATGCAATACCTGAGGCATGCAGATAAAAGTTACACAACATAAACGCAATACCATACACTCATCAAAGATTGAAATTCAGCATACATTCAATAGAGAATTAATATCTAATACTCAACTAAAATTTACCATAACTAATTGTACAAATTTTTGTTGAGATTAATGGCCAGTGATCGCAAGCCTTATTAAATTCACAAAGACTATGCACAGATCTTTAGATCAACTAACACTACTAGGAAATACAAATGACCCAAACAATGGAGAGCCAAAGCCCCTATTGCATCACTCTCACAAGTATTCAAGCTATGAGGCCATGAATTTTCAATTCAAAAGACTTTTCATTTCTTTGGGTAACCCAAGAAGTTACATTTATCCAATTTATACATGGTTAATAATTGTCTCTTTAGCTTCTAAATACAATAAAAAAATTAGTAATTTGAATATTCAAAGTGAAATTGAAAACAAAAATAAGCACATGGAAGAAATTCTTGGTTTTCTTGTTTCACATTTTGTTTGGCTTGGGTTGTAATGTATTCAATCACCTAATTAGGTTGTAATCGCCATTATTACATGGAATTTATGGGCAGTTAGAATGTAGSAGTAGAAATAACATTTCCTATAACAGTTTCCTCCATTACCCCTGAATGCATTCAACCATTTCAATACATAAACATCATATTATACAAGGAATAATTATAGTTGGTACATGGGARAATACAACATCATACATTTATAGAATTTTCCCATGCAAATTAAGTGCATTCTTCATGATGTTGTCATCTTTTGAGATACCCAAAAGGCCATAGTTGGAAATTAACTTACATAATGAAGGTAGAATTATGCCCTCTACATTACAAATATGGTTGTAATAGCCTTTAACTCTACATAATAATATCTCCCAAATAATCCATAATGAAACACTAAGCCAATATTAAATTCTAAACATATATTTTTCCCAATTAAGCACATAATTCTCATTTACACCAATACCCACAAGCATTAGTCATCGAGATATAAATAATACAAACCAAATAACTCGTCCCTTGTGGGTTGCATTAGGTGAAATAGTTCTAGGGGGTCATTTTTCCTCCTAGCCATAGATACCAACTCATGTAGGTGCCACCCATGTGTCGAGCAATGAAACAACAAGGGTGAATTTACCAACTATGGCTCTAATTTCTCTTACTTTGCCAAATTCAAGAGCTAATGAAATCCTTGGAGGATGCCAAAAGAAGAATTCTTGGAATAAAATACTTAATTTGAGTAAAACATATTATTTGGGATCAAATCATATTAATAACAAGAAACCTAAGAAGTTATTTTGATGTGGTCCAAGAAACAAAGATTCTAGAGCGTAGGGTACATATTGAGATTACTAAATCTTGGGAGTGTTTAGGAGACAAATCTTGTGGTGGATGAAGTAATTAAGCACTTAAATGCCATAACTCAATTTGAATTGAAATTATGGGTATCAAAGACAGAACTTTAGTTATTATGTTAGCAATTTCAATACACTCTAAACAATGTATGATTAAGGTAGCTCAAAGAAAATGCAGGGTTTGTTATTTGACTGAGGGATTGTAAGTTGATGTCAATTTTTTGTAAGTTAACCAAGGGATTGTAGTATTTCATTCTTATTTCCATTATATTCTTTGTTTCTTCATCTAACATGTATTCTCTTTGTATCTTAGGCATCACTTGCTTACCTGTGTTCCTCAACGTACTTGCTTCTTTCATTGGTCTTCTTTTGTCTTTTCAATAATAAATCAACTATCATTTCATCCTTATAGAGACACCTCATGAGTAGGTTACCCCCCCCCCTCATTGTTGGTCCTGGGTCTAGTCTATGTCAATGATGTTGGCAGTATTCATTATGTGTTGTCATTGATGGCAACATGAGTCTACCATGTAAAGTAATTAGAAGAAGAGGAAGATCTCCTTATGGCAGAAGCAAATCGTGATCACTATTGATCACGATAGGATCGATAGTGATCCTATGACTATAAATATCAAGAGAGGTAGCATGCATAGAATCCATGTATAGAAGGAGTAACAAAGCACAAGGAATTAAGAGATCAGGAGAGTCAGTGCATAAAAGAGTGCACAAATAGTTATTAAAAGCTCAGGAGAAATAGCGATGAACAGATCAGAAGGAAGAACATATAAGTAAGCTATAGGAGTTGTAGAGGAAGACCGTCAGATCAACATCCAATTAATTCATGACTGTCAGATCTCAGTGAAGGTAGATCGGTGGTGGGGAGCCATTACGGGATTCAAAGGATGAGTTAACTTTCGAACAGATTTTGGTTCTGCAATCCATGACGATTGTTGATCGTCACCCATCAACAAATCAATGGCTCACATTGGTCCATCTGCCAATGTGAATCTTCCATTGTGGAACTCGATAATCATTTTAAAGGTTGTGTTAGTTGGNTCACATTGGTCCATCTGCCAATGTGAATCTTCCATTGTGGAACTCGATAATCGTTTTAAAGGTTGTGTTAGTTGGGACTCTGCAATGATCCCTGATCGTAGATCTCCACGTCGGTTTAATCACAGCCATCGATCCAAGATACAGATCAACAAATAAATCCTGGCCATCCATCTCAACGGTTGATTAAGTCATAGTCATTGGATTAAGCCAATGGAAGGATAGTGTAAGGATTGAAACTAGATCATTGATCTGGAGTGGAGATATTGGAGTCATTAGATCACAGTAAAGGAAAGGAGACAGTCAACTCTGACGTTGACCAACTCCAATGGAAATTGGAGAAACAAATACGTGGACCTCCGAAGCCCCGAAGCTCTGGATCATGAACTCTCGTTGTCCATTCAATTAGGAAATTCCTTCAGTCATTGATCTATTCAAAGCACGCCAAGAAACATGTTGACCACTTCAGCACTGACCAACTTCGGTGAAAATTACATGGACCTCCAAAGTCACGAACTCTCGTCGACTGTCGAATCAAGAAATCCAGTCAACCATTGATCTGGCGTACCTACGACCATTAGATCCAAGAGGAGGACATGTGACACATCAGGAGATCCACGTCATCAAGGACACGTAGCACATTCAGATGGTGAGAAGTGTCAAGGTATATTTGGCACTTTAGGTATGTGAAAGTCACAAATCTAGGTGACACGTGGCAACCACTTAGCCAATGCCATGTCAACAATGACGTCAACAAGCTAGGTCACTCTGGGAGTAAGTCCTTCAGGGATATCCAATTTCTACTACCAGCAAATACCCTAAGCGTCGAAGGCTGAAGTTAATGATGGTTGTTGATCTAAGATATTTTGGGTTCTCTCAACCGTTGATCAAGTATAGTGGAAGGATAGAGTAAACGTAAATCATGAAGTAACACTAATCATTGATCTAATTTGGGATCATTATCGACCATTGATCAAGTACAGTGGAAGGATAGAGTAAGCGTAAATCACGAAGTAACGCTAATCGTTGATCTAATTTGGGAGCATTCTCGACCGTTGATCAAGTACAGTGGAAGGATAGGGTAAAGTGTAAATCATGAAGTAATGCTAAATCGTTGTTCTACTTCGGGAGCATTCTCAACCATTGATCAAGCATAGTGAAGGATAGCATAAGCAGAGGTGTTAACCGATAGCAAGTGGTCACCACCACTTTATGACTTATTCGGTAGGTTATCACTCCAAAGGAATTGTACTACTTTGGATTTCTAGTAACCCAAAGTCCCAAAGTACCGAAGCTCTGAAATAAGATCTAGATCGTTGAAGTTTATGGACACATGTCAAATCAATATTAACACTTCGGTGAAATTTAGTCCGGGATAATTGGAAGTTTATAAAAAGAAAAAAACCTGAAGCCAAAAAGTACCAGAGGAAACGACAACCATCCATCTCACGATTGAATCCCAACCATTAGGTAAAGATAAAGAAAATTGTGAGAAGTGAGTCTTTTAAAAGGAATGATCAAACCATTGATCTGAAATCATGATCAATGATGAGGATTAAAACCGTAAATTGAAGTTGCTCAAAATATAACACTTCGGAAGATATCACTTCGGAGATAACAAGATTTGGTGAAGAGAATAAAAGTTCCAGAGTGCCAAAGCCCAGAGAACATGGTCCCAGCACTGGACATATGGGGATAAAAAGAAAAGGGGGAAGAACTCTGAAGCATGAAATGTTGGTCTCGTGATAGAAGAATAAGGGTGAAAGAAGAGGCAGCACTTAAATTAATAAGCATGTGGTTCTGCGCATATGGTCATATGAAAATGTTTTGAAGGAAGCGCCTTCGTAGAACTCGATTTCTGCAACATTTGCAGTGACATGTTTTTAGCCAAAACAAAATAAAATGCAAAACAAGGGATTTGGAGTCTTTAAATCAAACTAATAATAATAATAATAATAGAAATTATTATTATTAATTCAAATGAAGAGGTGTATGAAAAGGTGTAATGGTTCAAACAAAGGGATATAATGCTTCAAACTCATACCTATTAGGAGACTATATAAACAAAGAAGTATGGTGAACAAAAGATGTAGTTGAATTTTTTGAAGTATATATATTTATATATAATGGATTGAATGAAGGTTCATTCTATCATGTTGGTGCATATTTACAAGCTGAGTCTTGTATGAGGATTGGATTCCTCACATCTTAGTTGGATATGAGATCAACAAATTGGGACTTGTTATGAGGGTTGGATTCCTCATTTCTCAGTTGGATCTGAGAACTACAAGTTGGGTCTTGTAACAGAGAGTTGGGTCTCTCATAATTGTTTGAAGATGAAGATTGATCTTATGTCTCCATTCAAGTTAAATAAATAAAATAAAATATTTATTCTTTTATATATTGGTTGAGAAAGTGAAATAAATATATGTTGTTCAATTAATTTATGAAAAGTGGAAAATTGTCCAAAGTTTTGTGACACCGATTCACTCCCCTATGTTATAGCAAGATTTGCCTCACCCTATGCAAACTTGCACAGAGGGCCTTTTTCCATTTCCCTATGCAGACTTGAAGTCCCTTTTTGCAAATCCCGGAGCTAAAAACATTATTTTTCCACATATATGCACCCTACTTATAGTACAGCATGCGTATACATAGGTTGCACCACTATAGCCTGTGTACATCGGGATTTGTGCCCAAAATTAAAAAATGGTGTCAGTTTTTCATGTCACATCACAAGATCCATGATCCTTAACCTTCCACATAGTAGACACATTCCAAATCAACCTTACAGTTCCACTTGAAGGCTACAAATAGGCCAAATCGAAGCTATGGAAAAGAGGAGAAGAATTGAACTTTGAGAGCAAAGTTACTCTGGAGAAATTATTCACTTCATATTGAGTATGTATCCCTTTGTCCTTTTAAGTTTGAACACATTGTTCATCCCCTAAGCTCTTCCCTACATGATTGAGAACCTCATTGTCTCTCTTATATGAGCTTTCCTTTGGTGGAGGATTGAAGTGGTGGAGGCCCAGCTAGAAGGAACTTAGTTTCTTGGTTTTGAACCATGCCGACATGGAAGTTTGTAATTCATTCACTTCTGTTGATTACATTTCGATAGAAATACTATTTTCTCGTCCAATTAATATCTTGTGAATATTTGAATTGTTATTTCATGGGCGTATTTGTTATGAATGTTGATGGATTATGCCATTGAATGTGCTAATATTATATATTATCACGATATGCTTTTGTTTCTTGGTTGTTGAGGACTAGTTGCAGGCATATTGCTTTGAGTCAAGTGCTCAACAGTGGACTTCATCGAACATCTGGATGAGGTAGGCATTTTATCATGTCTTACTAGCATATTTGTTTATATAGCATACTTGAGATTAGATTTGATTTCTGCAGTCATTTCCGTCTGTTGTGGTTTACCCCTAGCCATAGAGAGATTTTCCTCGTAACAGAATTAGCAACCATACTAGGGATAGAATCTTCTTTTTCAGGGTTTGGAGTGTTTTTCTCCTTAGATTGCTCTTGTTTATATTGAGTTTATTTTCATATGATTGCTTGACAACCTCTGTTCACTCTGAGTCTGAGTTTCTTAGCCTTCTCCTTAGCCTGGCTATGTTTTGACACATATACGCGGGTTGTTTCCTGACAGTCGCATACATATGAGTGTTGTACTTCTGCAAGAGGAGTATATATGAGATTTTCCCTTGAACAGTCATGTACATCACCCTTTGTTTCTTGGTTGTTGGGTTTGATGGTTGTTGGGTAGGTTTTGATGATTGTTGAGTCTTCTTGGGCCTATGTTATGATTGTTAAGAGTCTGTGGAATGATAGGAAACCTTTCTTTGGTTGAATTTTTGGGCGGTGCCTTTCTCATCATCCTTTTCATTTGATTGTCCTTCCATCTTGGGCTAGGTGTTATTGCTCCTTGATATGTTACTTGGTTCGTCTTTGTCTACACACAGTAGAGTTTTTATATCAAGTTGTTGTTCAATCCTTGCATTTTCATTCTCTTATATTGAAAATAAAAAAATATTAGGAATTTTACATTGTTGGCATTTTGATCTCTTGAGTCTTTGTCATTTATCTTAGTACATGTAAAGAAAGATTGCATTTTATTTAGAATTGTAGAACTGAATTGAGAATCACATTTTGAAAAGCATATCATTTATTTGGAATTGATGTTAGGACTTTGCATTGTATTCATATTCATTTATTTTACTTGTTGATTCATAACATCACTAGTTTCACGACCGCACCTTTTTGAGTAAGCAGGGCCACTAAAAGTAATGCTATAATTTAAAATTGATTAGTAATGATTTTATTTTTCTAGGGTGCATAAACTAGCTTAGGATTTAGAGCCTTGGAATACGATTTTGTGAGTAAACTTCTCCAAGGATATTAAATCGACATATGTGTCTGACTAAGGGAGTGGAGAAATCCAACATATAATCGGTAATATCAGGAGGCTCCGCTTACACTGAAGTTAAGCACGAGGTTGTGTAAGGTTGGTTGAAGGGATAATCCCCCCCCCCCACCGATACCTTCTTAGCGTCAGATATATTTCTAGGGATCTATTCGTATGTGGGGATCTTACTAGTACCCTTACCTCTGTGAGAGGTGGTGCTTTAAAGGTTTCAGGCTTTGTTACCCTACCCATATGATGGACATGACTTATGATTGTTTGCATATGCATTGGTTATACCATGGTTTCTTAGTTTCTTTACTTAGGTACCACATAGGTTACTTGCATGGGTTATTCTATAGGTACCCTCTATCAGATAAGGGTCAGATAGCACATAGCCTTTATGGAGGACTACCTCTCCGAGGGGATCTGACCGACTAGTTGTTAAGCCCACAAGGGCCCTTATAACCGATTCTGATACCTTTGATATTTAGCATAGGAGTCTCAAGCCCCTCTTGGGCAAGGCATACCTACTTTAGAGAGGGAGGCCCCTTTCAACCACTTTATCTTGTTTGTGTGCATATTGGTCGTTTGATTATTTTTTGGTGTGCTCTTTGATCTTTAGTTGACCTTAGGATTTTATATTGTGCCTTGAGTTGTCATTATCATGGATAGTGGAGTTCCTTTGACTCCCTCATTTACCGCTACCTCCCCCATGACATTCACTCATTTCATGGGGATGAATCCGTTCACTTTTCATAATGGTATGCATAATTACAACACTCAGTCCATGCCTTGGGTCTCTAATCATTTTCCTATTGATATGCCAAACATGCCTTCACCCTTTCCATCCTCTCCCTTTCCTGCTTATATGAATCCTAGTTTTGGATCTGGGGGCTTGAGGACTCTGCTTTCCACATCTTCATTTGATAGGATTCATGTCCCTAAGCCAACTTTCACTGTGGGGGGTTGGAATCTACCCTCTTACGAATTCAATCCTAGCCACACTTTTTTAGGAGCCAATGCTCAAATGGGTGGTTATTCTACTTATTACACCCCATATGTGTATCCTTCGTCCACTATTCCAGTTCCTATGAACGTTATTCCCATGGTGTGTCTCCATATGTCATCTAGTGTTTCATATGGAGGAAATTAGTTTTATGGTACGGGATATCCTCTCCATGGAACCCATTCACATGGAGGCAACATATATCCTCACTTGACTAATCCTTATCACGCGTTTGTCTCTTCAAAGACATCTGCTTCAGTAATGATGCATGTACAAAAATTTATGGATCAATTAGGCAGAGGATACTACCTTTACGGATAGGGATAGGGTGGAAACCAAGATCCTTCTGGCCTGCAATGTCTCAAAACTAGTATTTCCTGAGACCTTGGTCTCAGATGCCACAAATCACCTCTGCCACTAGTCTAGTCCCTGCAAGTCATATTGGAATTACATCACCAACCTCTGCTAGCCACATTGGGGATTGGTCAAAAACCTTTGCATGCCATGTTGAAGACCAACAACCAGCCACTGCAAGTCATGTTGGGGGCACCACTTCAGTTGCCATGAGTCATCCTGACTTCACATCTCCAGCCTCTGCTAGTCATGCTGAGAGCATGTCGCCATCCATTGTAAATGACATTGGGGGCATTCATACAATTGAGAAGCCTAGACATGTAAGATGTAAGCCCAAGTTCCTTTGTAGGATTTGCAAAGGAGATCACCTTACTCATTTGTGCCCTTCTATTGTTAGAATACCGAAAGCGTGGTCCTCACCTAGGGGCCCTTCAGGTTCTGAGTCGTCTTTGGTTTCCCAACACGTTGTTTCTCCTTTGATTGACTCAGCATTCATTCCGATGCAATCATCACCTAACCACACTCATAGTTTTCAGGATGATGTGTCTCATGGCCTCATTCTCACGCATCCTATTCAACCAACGGTTGAAGAAGTGGTACTACCAATGCAATCTCCAGTCAATCCAACTCTTATTTTGGAGGGTGATGTGTCCTTCAACCATGTCATTATCATTTCTAGTACTGCACCTTATGAACAAGAGAGATTTTTACTCTCCCCGAGTACTCTCCCTCCAAGTCTTGGAGAGGTTCCCTTTGACTGGGATGGTCTTGTGGCGTATCCAATTCCTCCTCCTATGCCCTTTCAAGTAAGAGACTTTATCTAATATATCGTGGAGAAGATAACATCCTCTATCACTTTATCCTCCTCGACTTAGAGAGATTTGGGTTTTCCCAAGCTTGTGTTAGTTATCCGTAAGTTGCTAACCTTTCAAAGAAATCCTACACGAGAGCCTTGGCCTTCCCCATGACATGCTGCCTAGAAACCCCCCAACAAGTCTGATTTAAGCCCTTTTCTGACTCTTCTAAAAAGAGAAAAGATTGTCGAGTGAATTTGTCCCTTTCACACTCATTAATTGGATTTTAAAGGTCGTGAGTCTTGGTTAATATCTTTTCCAACTCATTTTCAAAAAGTGAAAAGATTGTCGAGTGAACTTGTCTCTTTCACACTCATAAATTGGATTTGAAAGGACATCTATTTGGTGCAATTTTATCCCTTTTTCAAACCAAGTAGACTAAGATTACAAAAAAGGACATTTTTTGGCATTAAGTTGTAATTGCATCTCATGTCCTTGCTTGCAGTATTGAGCCTATGGTCGGTTCTCTCTTTTGTGTTATAAGTCATTTACCTCAACAGTTTGCATCCTCAAGCAAGCAGAGCTTTGTTTATATCATTTGTGGCTTGACACCCTATACCCAAGAGGAAACATTCCCCCAAGTGTCCATCTCCCGCATGCACCTCCTTGCATTGATCATAGGTATGTTTCATTGGTGGAACTAGTTTTGCTTAATTGTAACATTTGTTTCCTCCTCTATATCATAGCATTCATTTGATTATGAAAAAACAAACAAAGACAGGCGGGAAGGGAGTATTATCATATATTGGCAACATTCATGTCGCCTTTGAACAAAGCACAAAATTTTTTAGTCCACTTGACATCATAATTTTTGGTTTAGCATGACCTTAGGAAGCTGACCTCGTTACATAGAGTTTACTCCTCTGACTAGTTACTCTTCAAGTCCCTATGGAGAGTTTGATTTATGCCTCCTGCATCTCAAGGTTTCATCATTGAGTCTATGTTGCCAGAGTCTTTCATATGTCTTATGCTCTTGTTCAAAGGATCTCTATCAACCTGTGTCAGCCATTCCTGAGAACTCTTGACTTTGCATGTCAGCCATACCCTCAATCTATCTCAGAATCACATGAAGGTGTAGTCCTATTGCACACCCTGGTTCTACTTTCCTCATTGGTAGGAAACCTTGAACCTAGCAGTCAACATTTCATCAATGGTTGTTCATTGGGTGGTTTCCCTTGTGTTCAATGGCAGGACATCTATTCACACATTAGGATTTGTGCAGTGCCTTGGATGCCATTAGCCCTATTGATGGTTTCCTCTCCTTAGTCAGTAGTTTTCCTCATTTGTTCTTATTTAGAGGGTCTTTTTGATGTACCGCTTTCACCTAGCACACGCAAAAGATGCACGGGGTCGTTGGTTCATGAACATGTTCTTCATCCGATTTCCTCCAAATCATCAAGCTCCTACTTTGTACCTCATGATGAATGATGAGAGATACCTTAATGGTCTCCTTTCAGTGGGTATCCTTCCATCGACTTCATCTCATATATTATGGAGACGAGACCTAGAGTCCTATGAGTACCTAGAGGCTTGCACTCATTAGTGGTAGGTTCTCTCACCATCAACAGTTGGGAATACATCAATGTCTCATGATCGATGGATTCTTCAAGTGTTGGACCCCGACTCCTTTATTCACACTTGTAAGAATGTACTCGGTGCCTTGATACCTACTTTCATCATCGGTAGGTTGTCTCATGTTTTTTAACGGTATACCTTAATGACCGGTAATCAAATGAAGTCTCATTGTGTTCAACCTCAACTCCTTTATTCACATGATGTAGACTCTCACCTTTGGTGGATTGTGTAGAAGACTTGAAGACATCATTTTATAGTCGCAACTTTCCTAAGTTGTTGCTACCTTTCATTGGACCAATACCTATGTGACTTCAATGATCATGAAAGATCAGATTGTACTCCATTGTATATAGATATCTTCAGATTGATTTTGAGATTGGTTTTACTGGGCCTTTTTTGTGACTATGACAACCTTTGGCATGCAACCACCTTTTATTTTCTATTCATGGCCATGGACAGTTGTTTGGTATATTTTCACATGGATCTGCAGTGGAATTCAAATTGGCAGCCATGTATGCAAAGTCAATACACATTGTAATGAGAAACTAGTTCTTCCAGCTGGGTCCCCATTACTCCACTTCTGGGTCTTATAATGTATTTCAGCAATCGCAGATACTCCTCTGACCTCACACATTAGGGGGCATCTGTTATAGCAATATTTTTCTCACCCTATGTAAAATTTCACAGAGGGCCTTTCTCCATTTCCCTATGCAGACTTGAAGTCCTTTTTTGCAAATCCCAGAGATAAAAACATTATTTTCCACACATCTGCGCCCTACCTATATTACATCATGCATATACATAGGTTGCACCACTACAGCCCACGTACATCAGGATTTGTTCCAAAAATTAAAAAATGGTGTTGGGTTTCCATGTAACGTCATGAGATCCATGATCCTTGACCTTCCACATACTTGAAATGTTCCCACTCGACCCTTCGGTTCCACTTGAAGGATGCAAATAGGCCAAATTCGAGCTATGGAAAAGAGGAGAAGAATTCAACTTTGAGAGAAAAGTTACTCTGGAGAAATTATTCACTTCATATTGAGTCTGCATTGCTTTGTCCTTTTAAGTCTGAACACATTGTTCAGCCCCCAAGCTCTTCCCTACATGATTGAGAAACTCATTGTCTCTCTTATATTAACTTGCCTTTGGTGGAGGATTGAAGTGGTGGAGGCTCAGCTGGAAGGAACTTAGTTTCTCGGTTCCGAACCGTACTGACACGGAAGTTTGTAATTCATTCACTTCTAATGATTACATTTTAATAGAAATACTCTTTTCTCGTCCAATTAATATCTTGCGAATATTTGAATTGTTATTCAATGGTTGTATTTGTTATGAATGTTGATGGATTATCCTATTGAATGTGATAACATTATATATTATCACCATATGCTTGCATTTCTTGGTTGTTGAGGACTAGTTGCAGGGGTATTTCTTTGAGTCAAGTACTCAATGGTGGACTTCATCGAATGTCTGGATGAGGTAGGCCTTTTATCTTGTCTTGCTAGTATATTTTTTTATATAGCATACTTGATATTATATTTTATTTATGCAGTTATTTTTGTCTATTGTGGTTTACCCCTAACCATAGAGATATTTTCCTCATAACAAAATTGGCGACCATAGTGGGGATAGAATCTTCTTTTTCGGGGTTTGGAGTGTTTTTCTCCTTAGATTTCTCTCGTTTATATTGAGTTTCTTGTCGTATGATTTCTTGACAGCCTCTGTTCACTCCGAGTCTGAGTTTCTTATCCTTTTCCTTAGCCTGGCTGTGTTTTGACACATATACGAGGGTTTTTTTCCTAAAAGTCGCGTACATATGCATGTTTTCCTTCTGCAAGAAGCGCATATACGTGCTTTTCCCTTGAACAATCACATACATCGCCCTTTGTTTCTTAGTTGTTGGGTTTGATGGTTGCTGGATAGGTTTTGATGATTGTTGAGTCTTCTTGGGTCTATGTTATGACTGTTAAGTGTATGTGGAATGACAGGAAACCTTTCTTTGGTTGAATTTTCGGGCGGTGCCTTTTTCATCATCATTTTCATTTGATTGTCCTTGCATCTTTGGTCGGGTGTTATTTCTCCTTGATATCCTACTTGGTTTGTCTCTGTCCACACACAGTAGAGTTTTTATATCAAGTTGTTGTTCAGTCCTTGCATTTTCATTCTCTTATATTGAAAATACAAAAATATTAGGCATTTTACATTGTTGGCATTTTGATATATTGAGTCTTTGTAATTTATCTTACTACATTTATATTCCCAAATCGTGGGATMTGGAAGGGAYGCGTGGAAGCAATCCACACATTTCGGACATTGTAATTTATCTTAGTACATTATATTCATATTCATTTATTTTACTTGTTGAGTCATAACATCACTAGTTTCATGACCACCTTTTTTAGTAAGCAAGGCCATTAAAAGTAATGCTATAATTTAAAATTGATTAGTAACAAATTTATTTTTCAAGGGTGCACAAACTAGCTTAGTATTTAGAGCCTTGGAATAGGATTTTGTGAGTAAACTTGTCCAAGCCTATTAAATCAACATATGTGTCTGGCTAAGGGAGTGGAGAAATCCATTGTGTAATCGATAATATCATGAGGCTCCAATTACATCGGAGTTAAGCACAAGGTCGTGTGAGGTTGATTGAATGGATATCCCCCCAATACCTTCTTACCATCACATATATTTTTGGGGATCTATTTGTATATGGGGATCTTGCTAGTACCCTTACCTCTGTGAGAGGCAGTGATTTTAAGGTTTCGGGCTTTGTTACCCTGGCCATACGGTGGACCTGACCTACGACTGTTCGCTTGTGCATTGGTTATACCGTGGTTCCTTATTTTCTTTACTTAGGTACCACATAGGTTACTTGTAGGGGTTATTTTGCAAGTACCCTGGGTCAAATAAGGGTCAGACTGATGGATTACCTCTCCAAGGGGATCTGAACAACTGGTTGTTAAGCATATGAGGGCCCTTATAACTAATTATGATACCTATGATATTTAATAGAGGTGTCTCAGGCCCCTCTAGGGTGAGGCATACCTACTTTAGATATGGAGGCCCCTTTCAACCACTTTATCATGTTTATGTGCATATTGTTCATTTGATTATTTTTTGGTGTGATCTTTGATCTTTAGTTGACATTAGGATTTTATATTGTTCCTTGAGTTGTCATTATCATGGATAGTGGAGTTCCTTTGACTCCCTCATTTACCGCTACCTCCCCCATGACATTCACTCATTTCATGGGGATGAATCCATCCACTTTTCATAATGGTATGCAAAATTATGACACTCAATCCATGCCTTGGGTCTCTAATCATTTTCCTATTGATATGCCAAACATGCCTTCACCCTTTCCATCTTCTCCCTTTCTTGCTTATATGAATCCTAGTTTTGGATCTGGGGGCTCCGCATATTCATTTGATAGGAGTCATGTCCCTTAGCCAACTCTCACTGTGGGGGGTTGGAATCTCCCCTCTTACAGATCCAATCCTAGCCACACTTTTTCAGGATCCAGTGCTCAAATGGGTGGTTATTCTACTTATTACACCTCATCTGTGTATCCTTCGTCCACTATGCCAGTTCCTACGAACACTTTTCCCATGGTGGGTCCCCATATGTCCTTTGGTATTTCATATGGAGGAAATCAGTTTTATGGTACGGGTTATCCTCTCCACGGAACCCCTTCACATGGAGGCAAAATATATCCTCACTTGACTAATCCTTATCATGCTTTTGTCTCTTCACAGACATTTGCTTCAGTAATGATGCTTGTACAAACCTCTATGGATCAATTAGGTGGAGGATACTAATTTTCCGAACATGGAAAGGGTGTAAACCAGGATCCTTCCTGGCCCTCAATGTCTCAAAACTAGTCTTTCTTGGGACCTTTGTCTCATATGCCACAACTCATCGCCACCACTAGTCCATTCCCTGAAAGTCATACTAGAATTCCATCACCAACCTCTCCTAGCCACGTTGGGGATTGGTCGATAACCTCTACATTCCATTTTGAATACCATCAACCAGTCGCTGCAAGTCATGATGGGGGCACCACCCTAGTCGCCATGAGTCATCCTGACATCACATCTCCAGCCTCTGCTAGTCATGCTGAGAGCATGTCGCCAGCCATTGTAAATGACATTGGGGGCATTCATACAATTGAGAAGCCTAGATGTGTAAAACGTAAGCCCAAGTTATTTTGTAGTATTTGCGAAGGAGATCACCTTACTCGTTTGTGCCCTGCTACTGATGGAATACTGGAAGTGTGATCCTCACCTAGGGGCCCTTCGGGTTCTGACTCATCTTTGGTTTCCCAACACATCGTTTCTCCTTTTATTGACACAACATTCAGGCCAATGCACGGGATCTGTAAGTTGTTGACCTTTCACAGAAATATTGCACGGGATCCTTGGCCTCCTCCATGACATGCCACCTAGAAACCCCCCAACGAGTCTGATTTAAGCCCTTTTTTGACTCATCTAAAAAGAGAAAATATTGTCGAGTGAATTTTTCCCTTTCACACTCGTTAATTGGATTTGAAAGTGTGTGAGTCTTGGTTAAGATCTTTTCCGACTCATTTTCAAAAAGTGAAAATATTGTCAAGTGAACTTGTCTCTTTCACACTCGTAAATTGGATTTGAAAGGATGACTATTTGGTTCAAGTTTATCCCTTTTTCAAACCAAGTAGAGTAAGATTACGAAAGAGGACATTTTTTGGTGTTAAGTTGTAATTGCATCTCATGCACTTTCTTGAAGTAT
>JASDQU010588269.1:48675-64164 GCA_032191745.1 Picea mariana | reverse complement strand
ACTAGCATATGACTCTACAAGGAATGCAGGAAAAGGCCAAGAATACTCTAAGTCTCAGGAAGAAAAAGTGTTTAGTGACAGGAAGAAGGAAGGACTCATCAAAGTCCCGAAGGAAGGTAGAATCATCCATCATCGAGAGGAGACATGTGGAAAGAAATCAGGTGATCCAGGAGTTGGAGCTCTGGGAGGTTTGCCAAGATCAAACATAAATCTTCATGAAGTCGTGAAAAGCGGTTTGAATCTAGATCATGGGATCTGGAAGGGATGCGTGGAAGAAATCTGCACATTTCAGAGGAGTAGTACTATGGGAGATATCAAAGGAAGATAGTGAGATACTCTTGAAGGTCAGAGTCTGAATAGATTGCAGTCATTGATCAGAAGGAGGGATGGGTACCGTTGATCCTCACGTCGTTTGAGTTCGCCGATTTAGAGTTTGGGAACATAGGAGTTGGTTGTCGTGGGACAAGATGAAGCCTGAATCTTGAAGCACTTTTTTGTGGTTTATCCCTGGGACACAGTATGAGTTCACATGATAGAAAAGGCCTAGCATGAAGAACGAGTGTCCCCGCCAACTTTCTTTGAAGGGCCAAGAAGAGAGCCATGGGTTTAATAGGACCCACACTTTGGAGAAACAGGGACCTATGATAAATTTTATCAGGTTCTAGTAGGGAGTTGAAGAGTCACTTAGACTCAGGTGTTCAAATTATCCTAGACCGGTAGGTCGAGCAGCCCCGAAGGAGAGAGGAAGGGGGGGGTCTACGCCAAGAAGAATTCAACTTTGAGAGCAAAGTTACCCTGGAGAAATTATTCACTTCATATTAAGTCTACATCCCTTTGTCCTTTTAAGTCTAAATACATTGTTCATCCCCCAAGCTCTTCCCTACATGATTGAGAACCTCATTGTCTCTCTTATATGAGCTTGCCTTTGGTGGAGGATTGAAGTGGTGGAGGCCCAGCTGGAAGGAACTTAGTTTCTCAGTTCTGAACTGTTTCGACATGGAAGTTTGTAATTCATTCACTTCTGTTGATTACATTTTAATAGAAATACTCTTTTCTCGTCCAATTGATATCTTGTGAATAATTGAATTGTTATTCCATGGGAGTATTTGTTATGAATGTTGATGGATTATGCTATTGAATGTGCTAACATTATATATTATCAGAATATGCTTGTGTTTCTTGGTTTTTGAGGACTAGTTGCAGGCGTATTGCTTTGAGTCAAGTGCTCAATGGTGGACTTCATCGAATGTCTATATGAGGTAGGCCTTTTATATTGTCTTGCTAGAATATTTGTTTATAAAGCATACTTGATATTAGAGTTGATTTCTGTAGTTATTTTTGTCTATTGTGGTTTACCCCTAGCCATAGAGAGATTTTCTGCGTAACACCCTCTGAGTGTCAAGTGTACATTTCAACAATTGGTATCAGAGTGAGTGCCTTCAACACACTTTAAACACTGGAAGGTAGATTCTGAAGAAATGGTTGGACAGATGGCTCTCTCCACAAATGAATCTCCCTTATTTGATGGAACATATTACTCTTCATGGAGGGAAAATATGAAAAGGTATCTAAAGTCAAGAGGATCTAGAGTTTGGGATTTGGTAGTAAGTAAGCCCTGGAACTTAACTACTTCAAAGAGAAAAACCAAAAATGAAAATAAAGCAAGGAAAAACAATTCATTAGCCTTAAAAGCAATCTAGGATGGATTTTCAGACCAAGTCAAAGAAAAGATGAGACACTGCAAATCTGCTAAAGAATTATGGCTCCACTTAGAAAATTGTTATTAGAATAAAGCACAAAAAGAAGAGAAATCCTATCAAAGTAAGGAACAAGACTCAGATAAAGAGGATTCCTGTCAGAATAAAGAAAAAAACTCATAAGAAGATAATTCTTATCAAGATAAGGAACAAGATAAAGAAAAGGAGAATTCCAATCAGATTGAAGAACATAATACAGAGAAAAAGATTTATAATCAGAATGAAATGCAGGATTTGATGCAAACCTTAGTTAGCAATGAAGAAAACAACCTCATCAAGGAATTGAGGCATATCTCAGTAATCACTAAAGAAAAATTACATAATTTTAAGACTGGTGTTACAGTTGCAATAGAAGAGATTCGTATGGAACCAGGAAATGGTATACATATTAAATTCCATATGGAGGCTATTGACAATCTTGAGAACACACTATGTGCACTCTATAAGAGTTGTATAATCTTCAAAGGAAATATATGTTGCTACTTCAATAGTTATATCAACCTAGCCATAAAGAGGTTGAACAAAGAGTTCAGCTAGAAGACAAAGAAAAAGAGATCAGAAGATTGAAGCTGATCATCTGATAAAGGAAATAGAAGAATTGGAAAAATATGATAACAAAAGCAAAGAAGTACTAAAAGAAACAAAAGAATAGTTAACAGTCTAAAGTCTCAACTTGAACAAACTAAATAATGTGAAGAAGACCTGAAGATCCAGTTAACTGGGAAAGAAATTATTGCCACATGTTAGAATTGGAAATCATCAACTTAAAAAGGATAAATGACAGTACTAATGCCGATCTAATGACTCAAATTAAAGAAGCTAAGAAAAAGGAAGAATCCCAAAACAACCAATTCACTAAAAAGGAATAATCATGCCACATGTTGGAATTGGAGGCCATCAACCTCAAAAGGATTCAACTGGAAAACAAGGAGGAAATCAAAAGATTGAAAACTAAAAAAAATTATCTAACAAAAGATATGGAAGAGTTGAAGACATATGACAAAAATAATAAATGCAAAGAAGTCTTGGATGAGACAGAAGAAATAGTCATCAAGCTAAAGACTCAACTTGAACATGCTAAGGAAATGGAAGAATCCCTGAACATTCAATTGACTAAAAAGGAAGAGACATGTCACATGTTGAAATCAGAAATAGTCAATCTCAAAAACATGAATGAAAAGACAAATAAAACTGTCAAAATCCAAAATAACTCAACTATTCTATATAATATTTGGAACAGTCAAATATCAGCTCATGACAAAATTGGTCTTAGATACAATAAGAAAGAAGACAGGGATAAGTGGAGCACCATTTACAAACATGAGAAAGGATTGTCCTTCTCAAAAGGAAAAGGTGCAATCACAAACTGATTACAAACTATGAACTTTCTTAAGGAAGGAAGTTATATAAGTAAAAAGGAAGAAGAAAATCAAAAGACATATCTCTCAAGCCAAAATAAATTCAAGAATGGAAACACCTTCAATGTATATTGTTTTTCTTTTCATAACTTTGGCCATAAAGCAATGGACTGCAAGAAACTAGAGAAAGGATATACATGAAAATCCAAAAACTCAATTAGATGTTGGAGATGCAATTTTGTTGGGCACGGAGCAAAATTTTGTCATACATTGAGATGTTACAATTGTGATAGGTTTGGGAACAAATCCCAAAGCTACAGGAGTTCAAAAAATCAATCCTTAGATAAGTCATTCAAGTCAKGGAGAAAACCTAATAAAATTTGGAAGAAGAAAGGAGATGACAAATCTTCAAAAACACAATTAGAAAGAAAAGGTCTAAAAAGMAAAATATCTTGTAGAAAGATATGAAGAAGAAAATTTGAAGGAGAAAGMAAGAAAGATGATCTTGCACCTGAAAATGAAGAAATTAATAACAAGAAAATGATGGGTGAAAATCCTAATAAGGAATGTGAAATTCAATATGAAATAGATCAAGCTCAATAAAGGGAAGTCCCTAAAGAAGAATATGACACAATCCTGATGATGTCATAATCTTTTAGCCAAAGAAAGAAAAATCATTGATAGGGGGAGTTGTACAATACAAGAAGGAGAAAATGGACAAAGGAGAGCATCGCCTTAGGGGGAGTATAACATTAGAGGGAACAAGAAAAGATCATTTTTGTCATTTTTGTAAAAAGGGGAGAAGAGAAAAATTAGCAGAGAAGTTCAAGAGGTATCCATCAACAAAGATCAATTGATATTAGCAAAGATCAATTGATAACAAAATTTGTATTAGATCAATTGGTATCAATCCTCAATTGATATTCCTGTGAAATATCAAAGAAGAATAAGAAGCAGATCAATAAAGATCAATAAGATTCTTACCCTTGTCCTATTTGAAAAAGGAAAGATAGTAAAAAATCGGGGGTAGTATTTTGGTTATCAAATAAAAAGGTAATTAGATTAGGTTTAAAATACTTGATCACTACAAATTGGTATCGCTACAAGTTGGTATCAAGAAGACTACTTATTTGAAAACAAATATCCCTATAAACTGAGATAAGCAGTTAGTAAATTCACAGGGGGGGGGGACAGTCAGAGCCACACTCTTTGTCATTGATGTCAAAGGGGGAGAGAAGCAGTAAAACAAATTTAAGAAGAAAACAAATTTGGCATTAGATAGAAAAGGAGATCAATGATAGGGGGAGAAAATATACAAACTCATTTTGTTTTACATATATGTTGACCTCAATGACAAAGGGGGAGATTGTTGGAATTATTGATTATGTGTTTTCATTGATGGCAACTTGAGTCCAACATGTTAAGTAATCAGAAGAAGAGGAAGATCACCTTGTGGTAGAAGCCATTCGTGATCAATGTTGATCATGATAGGATCAAGAGTGGGATCATGATAGGATCACGATAGTTTTCCAACTTTATCTCCCACCAATCACTTATCTCCTTCTCACTTGACATATGTGCATGCATCCATCTACTATATAATATGATTTTCCCGGATTGGTACTACCCACAACAAAACCAATGTTGTAATACAATGGATTACAAAGTTATTTTAGTTACTAGTAATGTTAGACAATATTATGAGCAATATCATACAAAGCATGCACACGCAAAAGGAGGAGGAGAGAAAATAAGTAAACATAGAGCCAACAATAAGTAGTCTTTTATTAATCATTCATAATCTCCCTTTATATATATATATATATATATGGAAGGTAGTTACAACTACCATAACTACCTTGGTCAATCGATCAACCATCTCGACTTTCTAGTTGACTATACTTTTATACTTCTAGTAAGCTCATTCTATTACATTACTTAGTCTACTTATATCCCTAGTTGACTAGTCAATTAGGCTCCTCCAATTGATTATAAGACTCATCCCTTAACCTCTTCCATGAAGTCGCAGGTTTCTTTAAGGCTTCTTTCCAAACTCCACCTAAGTAGGTCAAACTCTTCTTCTATCCTAACTCACATATTCTCCTCATATGTCCTAAGTTTTGTCCCATGCACCATGTTCGGTCATTCATCCTCTTGATCCTTCTTCATCCTCTCATCTACCTCAACCATATTGAGGCAACCTTTCTTATCCTCTCTCCTAACTTATTGTTCCCTCCTTTGCTTTCTTGCTCTAATTTCCTCTTTCATATTTTTCATAATCCTTTGAATGCTCGGGGAAATATCGCCTTTATTCTTAAGTTATCATTAGTAACTCAAGCTACTTTGCAATGGTTTTATCCTCAAAAGGTCTCGATTTTGTACTATGATTCACCAAGTTGAATGAATTCTTTCTTAGAATAGGCACCTTTGTGGGGCTAACTTTGGCCTTCTCTTGTTAGTATTGGCTTCTTCCAACCTTGAGAGACCAATAACACCCTCACTCCATATTTTCCTGGCCTTGTCTCTCTCTTGTACTTACTCAAGGTAGAATCTCCTCAGCTTTCTCCTCTCTCCTTTCCCCTCTTGTTCATCTCTCTTCTTGGTCTCCTCACTACCGAGTGACTCCCTTTAACTAATTTTCTTAGGAAGGGCTTGACTCAAGATGTTTTTTTCCTATATGGGACCAATCACCATGCTTGTTCATTCTTATCTTTTCCTTGGGATGTTGGTATTGGTTGTCACATTCCATGGACTACAACTATGGTCTCCCTTCCTTAGCCATTTCTCAATGTCTCCTTCCTCTTGATTCTTACCTTCACTAATTTTTCCTCAACATTGAGACCTCTTGCTTTCACTATTACTCCCTATTTTCATTGCTTCTCACCTCTTCCCTTTGTTAATGCTTCACTAGTGTTGTCACCTTCCCCCCCCCAACTATTTGAGTAGACTCTCATGACATCAACTATTTGAGTAGACTCTCATGTCATCAACTCCCATACTCATGTAAGTACAAGTATCGTGCTTCTAATTCTCCTCCCTCTCTTTTTTTCATTTAATTGATAGTTATTCCATTATGTTACTCACATTTATCTTACTAACATGCTCAAGTGGGCTCTCTTTTCTCACATGCCATGCCCAAAAATGGGCTCTTGCATAGCTTTGCTTATTCTTAAGTGTAGGTATCATTCTCTCACCCATCCCTCTTTAATTTCATTTTCAACATCTACTTTCATATTTTATATGTTATTCTACTTTCATGGTACTTAGACTTGCTACTTCTTGTCTCATTTCAATACTTAGATTTCATAGTTTACCTGTTGTTAGCACTCTGTAATTCCCAGAGGTTGTTAAGGGTGGAAGAAATTAACAGAGGTAACTTACCAAAACCACTTCAAAATTGGGATCTAGCCCTGCCAGTTTCAGAGAGGGATCTCTCTGTCTGATTTAGATTTGTTTGAGTTTTAGATATTAGGCTACTTAAAATAATATGAGTTTGTTGTTTTGTTTATAAATATTGGCTGAAGTATTACATTAAAACATCCATTGGGCTATGGGGTCTGTGTTAAAAATTAAGATCAGAGACATCTTTTATAAGATTTCTTCACAGGGCGAGATAGTGAGAATGTTGGATATTTTAGAATTAAATGTGGTGGAAAGATAGAATAGAAAAGAAAATCAACCAAGCAAAGAAGCAATTAAGAATTTCTTCACTTAATATCAGATGAATAACATGTAGATCGCTTAAAGACTAGAAACAGAATGCACGAAACAAATTATGTTCATTAACTTATTTCAAACGATCAGAAACAGAAAACAAAATGATTACAAAGTAATATAAACATTAACAAAGAAAGATTAACATCACCACCAATCCAAACGCAAGAATCCTATGAATCTGTCTTTTTATTACTGGTCGATCTTTTCAAAAAGATTACAAAGATAGATTCTTGGGTGAAAAAATCAACGCTCAATACTTCAAAGTAAGAAATATTTATACAACAATTACATTTGATCTTGTCATTAATGACTAGGATATGGTGGAATAAAAATCTAACTGACTAGATACAAATTACAAAATAATAGGATTGTTGATGATGTATTTGAATCCTAAGTGTTGATTTATGGGAAAGTAGTTGGTGATTCATCCACTTGACTTTGACTGTCTTCCTCATGCTGACTCGAATGTCCCTGTCACCTTTACTCGAGTAAGGCACATAGGTCTTCCCATCTATTTTGACTAGGGATGGAAACCTTGAGTAACCTTCTGTAAGTTGCATCCATCTATGTGTACTTGGAAAAGGTTGGCCTTGTGATGAAGATGTATTTTATCTCATGTTGGATGCTCAGGTCCAACTGTAGAGTTTCTAAGAAAGCCTTGCCAGTTATGCTCCCTTGTATGCCTAAAAACTTAGAACCATATTTTTCCACTGTGAGGATCGTTTGTTTGTAGTCTGATAGAGTAATCAATTTATCATTGGTCACTAGCAAACTTGGAAGACCTTTCTTGTGCAGCAAGTCGACCTTGTTGAAAAACCTTTGCACTCCAATGTCTATTGTCTGGGCTTTCTCCTCAAGCTACAGCATCAATCCCTTCTTGGTCAAAACCTTCTTGACCTCAAGGATTGTATTTGTCCTATCCTCAATTTCCAAATCCTCTAGCTCTTCTTTGGTCTTGGAATTCAAGAACCTGATGATTTTTGTGGCCTCGGTAGGATTTTATCCCAATTCTCCCTTTATCTTGTCAATGGCTTGTCTGGATCTCTGCAGAAGTTCATGTTGTTCAAACACAATTTGTATAAGGGGCCATATCTATGTCATCGACGGTCTCATGTCCATCCATATGTTCTCTTTGGCTTCCGACAGTGTCTTAGCCATGACAGTCTCCTTCTGTAGCTTTTGCAGTTATTGCTTGAGCCTCTTTGATTTGTGCATCTTTGTGTTGTAGCTAGATTGAAATGTGTACTTCAGCTTATGGAGGTTATTGATCTCATCCTGCAGTCTTTTGATTTCTTTTCCTTGCAGGGTCATGTCCTCCATTGACTTTGCCAATTTTTTTGATGCATCTAGAGCTGTCACCAGAATAGTTAATGGAAGTTTTTCCATTGTGGTTGTTGTTGTTGTTATTTTTGTCGTTGTTGTACTAATTCCTGTGAGAGGAACTTCATTCAATGGTATGATATCCATTGGCACACTCTGTTCCTTCTCTTTAACTCACTTATCTAGATCGCCTTCCATCTCCCTAATCTGCGCATTCTGCTCCATGATTAATTTCAGTATTTCCTCCTTGTGGCCTTCGGTCTTAGCCATTTCCTTTTCCCGTGAGTCTTTTGTGGTTGAGATTTTCAGTTGTTTCCTTTAGGATGTTATGTCAGCATTCTTCTTCTTTAGTAGCTCCTCAGATCCTTTAACATTTGATGGATCATATCCAATCTTGAGTACCATCTCCTCCATAGATTTGATCTTGTTATCTTTTGTTAGGGAAGATATATTCTCCAACTTCAACTGAGACTGTACATTGTTTAAGGAGACCTGTAACTTTGTAGCAGTCATGGAGGTATTTTCCAGGGTGGAGAAAATAATCTCACTAGTTTGTCTGTGCATATCCATCTAATTAGTTGGATGCACCTCTTTTACATCAAACTCAAATGTTGCCCTCTTGTAATCAGAAACTGCCTTGGGATGAGGAACTTGTGCCTGCAGGAACACCATATGCATCCTTCCTTTCTATGTGTCGAAGGTAGATAATAACATGTGCTATGTTGTATATGTCTACTTCCAAAACTGTGCATAAGTGTTGTTGGTCAGTAGCTCATTCTTCTTTTAATCAAGTTATACTTCTCAAAAATATTAAGTCCTGCAGGCTCTTGTGAGGACTTAGTTGTCAATGTGGTTCAGTATATTTCTTGGATAAGGAAGTGGACATTGTATGTTGGCTACCTAAGAAAAGTGATGAATGTGGTCCATCCATAACTATGGTGGACTGAGTTTCTTCTTCTCTGGACCTGTCAAGTGTATGGTTGGTTTTGGTCCTCTTCTTGTAGACTTGGAAGTCTTCTGCTGAGACTTATATGACATAATGGGAGACTTCCTTCGTAGCCCTCTTCTCTGTTTGTACTTGTGGAGTACTAGTATGTGAAATGTTGGCTAGTGAAGACTGTTGTTCAATGTCTATCAGAGTATTTTCTTCCCACTCTGTCTGGTTCATGAATTTCTCAATTTCAGGTTTGGGCACATGAGAATAGGGAGAAATCTTGTTTTTGAGCCTGGTTTCTACAATAATACCACAGGGGTCATAGTGCCATGGGGAGATGAGGTTGAACTTCATTTCCTTCAACATTTTATTATCTTCTCCCCCTGCAGCTCTGTTGTTGCAAATGAAAGAACCGATCTGACCTTTGATCCTGAACTGTTGTTTCTTCTTGAATGCCACAAAATGAATATCATAAGAATTTATCATATGTCTGATATATTCCAGAGCGAATATCCCGACAGGTAAATATTTTGGCAACTTGTAAGGAGGTAACTCACACCCATGGACCTTGATTTATGTTTGATTCTGGTAAGGTACCAGTCTCATGTTTTGGCTAGGTCTAACATGTGTAAAATTCTCTGAATTTCCTCGTTTATTCTTGGTTATGTTCTTCCACTTAGAATGCATACTACCGGATGGTAGAATTGATCAATGAATTGTTTGAAGTTGAACTCGAATGAGTTCTTCCTCACTATGGATGTTCAGGAGGTCACATATTGAGGGTTACCATCTTGGTCCAACTTCTGTTGGGAGAAAGAGAACTTGTCTGCTTGGAAAAAGAGGAACAAGTACACCAGTATTGAAGAATACATGAACATACCTTCTGTGGAAAAATTGAAGATTTGTTCATGGATATTATCARGTAGAAATTGAATGTAGTCAAACTGTGTAGTATCTTTTTCTTYAGTGGAGAAGATGGATAGAAAACCCAGAATGGGTTCATCTACCCACTCGTTTGAATAGTATCCTAGTAGACAACACATGGAGGAAATGATCTGGTTTCCTTTAACTGAGAATATGGAAGAATGGTATGGGGGATTCTTTTTGGGTAACTGTGTGGCTTCAGGGAGGAAAATCTCAAAGATTTGAGCTCTCTGTGGGAAATATAATTTCTAGTACAGCTCAGTCAGGATCTCAATGGAGAAGGGGAAGGCGAAATCATTTATGGGTATCTGCATCATTTGGTTTATCGTCTCAGGGGTGATGGTAAAAAGTGTTTCTCCAGACGAAGAGACAATGGTCCTCTTTCTAGAAAGGTAGTGAGCTTGGCATATCAGGGAAAATTTAGGGAAATGGTATGTTTGGGGAAATAGGTATAAAGGGAGATTGGATTCCCAGAGTCCAATCTCGTCGCTCTTGTCCAGAAAAATATCTTTGAGCCAGAAGTGTAATTCGAAGAATTCGAAATCACACTTCAGCTCTACAATTAGGTAGTCTTTGTCAGCTAGGGTGATATGATCCAGATCGACGGGAGGAGGGAGGAAAGGACTTTCTACAGTCTCAGAGGATTTGGATTTGGGCACCATCGTCAAACAGATATCTGCAACAAAAAATGATATTAACTATGTTTACCAGGTTTTAATGACGGTTGTTGACTGTAAGCTTGATGGAAGTTGTCTTGAGAATATGATATGATTGCATTGACTACATTTGGATCGATGAGTAATGCAAACATGGCGAAAGAACCAGGTTAAATGGATGAACGTGATGTCCATTATGGAGTGAATGGTGAGTCGGACGGGTAACGGTAATGGTCGACTACATTGATTGGCCAACGGACATATCAGATGTGGTGTGGAGGGAATTGAATGGCCAACGGGTGGATGGAGGTGATGTGGAGGTAAATGAATGGTCAACGGGTGGATGGGATGCGATGAGCGACAAGTGAGTGGAGTGTGACATGTAGGCAAGATAGTGGAGTGTGGCGGCAGAGCGCGGAGGTGGTATGGATGAGTGGTTTGGCGATTTACTCAGAGGGGGGGGGTCCAAGTTGGCGGTTTTCCAAGTGCCTCCCCCTCATAATGTGTCACATTCCTATTAAATCGGACCCCCCTCACTCCTTACCGCTTACCACCTACCCCCCCNGCTTGATGGAAGTTGTCTTGAGAATATGATATGATTGCATTGACTACATTTGGATCGATAAGTAATGCAAACATGGCGAAAGAACCAGGTTAAATGGATGAACGTGATGTCCGTTATGGAGTGAATGGTGAGTCGGACGGGTAACGGTAATGGTCGACTACATTGATTGGCCAACGGACATATCAGATGTGGTGTGGAGGGAATTGAATGGCCAACGGGTGGATGGAGGTGATGTGGAGGTAAATGAATGGTCAATGGGTGGATGGGATGCGATGAGCGACAAGTGAGTGGAGTGTGACATGTAGGCAAGATAGTGGAGTGTGGCGGCGGAGCGCGGAGGTGGTATGGATGAGTGGTTTGGCGATTTACTCGGAGGGGGGGTAGGTGGTAAGCGGTAAGGAGTGAGGAGGGTCCTATTTAATAGGAATGTGACACATTATGAGGGGGAGGCGCTTGGAAAACCGCCAACTTGGACCCCCCCCCCCCACAGTTAAAGGCAGAAAGGTCAGGGGGGTTTGATATTCTCTGTGTGTCGTTGATCTGGGCACACTATGATGAACCATTGATATAAGTGTGCTCTTTACCACAAAGTTCCAAAACTATCATATCACCATGGAACTTAGTATAAAAACATTTTTGTTACAAGGGAAAAACTCTCTATGGCCAAGGGTAAACCACAGCAAACAGGTATGACAGCAGAAATCAACTCAATTCCAAGATGTGCTATATAAACCAATGTGCAATAGGAGGAAGAAGCCTACCTTGGTCCAATCGTTGGATGTCGTTCCACCGTTGAGAACTTTGACCCAAATATTTACACCTGCAAGAAGTTCTCAACAAACAAGTGATGCAAGTATATAGTGACAGTATATAAAATGAGTTAGCACATCAGATAGAACAATCCATTAATAAACATTACAAACGTGCCCATCGATAATAATCATATATTTGCAAGATATCGATAGGACGGGAAAGGAGTATTTCTATTAATAATTGATCAACAGAAGTATCAACATTAGAGACTTTCGTGTCGGCACGGTTTGAAACCAAGAAACCAAGTTCCTTCCAACTGGGTCTCCACCACTTCAATCCTCCACCAAAGGCAAGCTCATAGCAAAGAGATAAAGAAATCCTCTTGACAACAACGGAAGGGCTTGGGGGTTGAACACTGTGTTCAGACTTGAGGGACAAAGGGATGAAGACTCAATATGAAGTTATTTCTCTAGAGTAACTTTGCTCTCAAAGTTGAATGCTTTCTCTCTCTTTTTCCATAGCTCCAAATTGTGCTCTTATAGCCTCCAGAATGCAACTGAAGGGTCGAGTCGGAACGTTTCCAGTATATGGAAGGCCAAAGATTAGAGATCTTCTATCGTGACATGGAAACCCGACCTCATTTTGTATTTTCTGGCACAAATCCTGATATATGTGAGTTGTAGTGGAGCATCAAGAGTATATGCAGCTTGCAAAGCAGTTAGGGAGTGTATATGTGGAAAAATATATATTTTTGGCTCTAGATTTATTAAAAAGGGGTTTGATAAGTCTGCATAGGGAAATAGAAAAAGGCCCTTTGTGCAAGATAGCAATGGTGAGGCAAATCTTGCCATAACAGATGCCCCCTAATGTGTGAGATCAGAGGAGTATCTGAGATGGCCGAAATACATTAGAAATAACCCAGAAGTGGAGTGGTAGAGAACCAGTTGGATAAACTCAATTGATCATTATATTATGTACTCACTTTGCATACATGGATGCCAAAAATACAATGCAGATCCATGTGGAAAATATACCAATGAGTGTTCATGGTCATGAGTAGGAAAATATAAATGCGGTTACATGCCAATAGTTGTAACAGTCACGAACAAGGCCCAGTGAAACCAGTCTCAAAATCAATCTGAAGATATCTGCATACCAAGGAGTATAATCTAATCTCCCATGATCGTTGAAATCAAATAGGTATTGGTTCGATGAAATAGAAGCAACAGCTCAGGAAAGTTGTGTCTACACAATGATGTCTTCAAGTCTTCAATACAATCTGCCAATGGTGAAAGTCTACATCATGTGAATAAATGAGTTGAGGTTGAACACGATGAGATATCGTTTGATTACCGGTCATTGAGGTATACCGTTAAAAAACGCGAGACAGCCTACCAATGATGAAATTAGGTATCAAGGCACTGAGTACATCTCTACAAATGTGAATAAAGGAGCTGGTGTCGAACATTTGAGAGATCCATTGATCAGGAGACATTGGCGTATTCTCATCTATCAATGTCTAGAGAGCTTGCCACTAATGACTGCAAACCTCAAGGTACTCAAAAAAATCTAAGTCTCGTATCCAGAATACATGAGTTGAAGTCGATGGAAAGAGACCCACTGAAAGGAGATCATTAAGGCATCTCTCATCAGTCAGCACGAGGAGCAAAGAAGAAGCTTCATGATTTGGTGGAGATCGGACGAAGAACATGTTCATGAACCAACGACCCTGTGTGTCTTTTGCGTGTGCCAAATGAAAGTGGTACACAAAAAGACCCTCTGAATAGCATCCAGTGATGAAAATTGCTGACAAAGGCGAGGAAACCACCAATAAGGCTAATGGAATCCAAGACACTGAACGAATCCCAAAGTGTGAATAGATGTCTTGCCGTCGAACACAAGTGAAACCACCCAGTCAACAACCCATGATGAAATGTCGATTGTTGGGTTCAAGGTGACCTACCAATGATGAAAGTAGGGCCATGGTGCATCATAAGACCAAAGTATCATGTGATTCTGAGACAAACTGAGGGTATGGTCAACATGCGAAGTCAATATTTCTAAGGAGTGGCTGACACAGGTTGATAGACTTCCTTTGAACAAGAGCATGAGACATACGGTGGATTCTGGCAGCATAGGATTAATTTTTTGTCAATTAGATGCAGGAGGCATCCATAATGTTCTCTATAGTGGCTAGAAGATTAACCAGTCTGTAGAGAAAATTATGTAACGAGATCAGCTTCCTAAGGCCATGCTAAACCCAAAATTATGATGACACAAGGACTTAATAACTTTGTGCTATGTTCAAAGGCGACATGACTGCTGCCAATTACAATATAGTACTCCCTTGCCACCCGTCTTTTTTTGTTTTTTCATAACAAGTGAATGCTATGATACAGAGGAGGGAATGAGTGTCACAAGTAAGCAAAACTAGTTCTAGCAGTGGAACGTACCTATGCTCAATGCAAGGAAATCCATGCGAGAGATGGACACTCGGGGTGATGTTCCCTCCAGGGTATAGGGTGCCAAATTATGAAGGATATAGACAAGGCTCTGCTTGGTTGAGGATGCAAACTGCTTGGGCCATGGTTTATAATGCAAAGCAAGAAATGGCTAAAGTCTCAATACTGCAAGCAAGGGCATGAGATGCAATCACAATTTAACGCCAAAAAATGTCCTTTTTTATATCTTGTAGTCTATTTTGTGTGAAAAAGGGGAAAACTTGTGACAAATAAACGTCTTTTCAAATCCAATTTACGAGTGTGAAGAAGACAAGTTCACTCGGCGATCTTTTCCATTTTTTATAGCGAATCGGAAAAGAGCTTAACTAAGACTCATGATCTTTCAAATCCAATTTTAACAAGTGTGAAAGGGACAAATCACTCGACGATCTTTTCAATTTTTAGTAATGAGTCGGAAAATATCTTAACTAAGACTCGTGTTTTGGGATTCCATAGGTAATAAGGCCACGTGTACATGAATGAGAAATGAGGCTCATTGTAAAGTCATGTGTTGAATTCTAATGGACTCCCTGGTCCTAAGGAAAATCTCGACATGGACACCAAATGAAAAAGAGGTTCTAACTAGGGTACCCATGTTTGGTAAGTCTCTACCATTTATTAACGATGCTATGATAGCAGATGGAGGTTAATGTGTTGCAATAAATGGGTTTGTACCTAAGGCATAAAAATTGGTAATTGAAGGATAATGAAAAATTGTACGATGTAGTGAATACCTATCCTATATGCTAGGTTATGAATATACCTGCATGAGGATATGAACGGCCAACCATGACGTTGAAATTTTTAAGAAAAATGAGTCGAAACTACAAAAACCAGCTTAAAATCATTTTCGAATTAGTCCTTTAGACAAATAATAGCATAAAACTATATCAAATGGGTAAAAATGTTTTCTAAATAGTAATAAAATCACAATTTACTATGCCATTTTCATTTTCACCCAAAATAGTGCAATTTGGACTAACATACCTCCGGAATTCAAACGG
>JASDQU010588268.1:25131-39884 GCA_032191745.1 Picea mariana | reverse complement strand
TCCAGATTTATGTAGGAACACAATGAAATACATAAATACACATAAACGCAGAGATGCAGCGTAAATAAGACTTCATTTCATTAATAACAAATGACTGAAAAATGCTTACAAATAGAATGGAAATAAACTAACTAGGGCGCTGGTAGCTTATCTATGAGAAGAGATGTGGCGGCTACTGGCCTCTGAATTGCTTGTTACAATGAGGCTCGATGGCCTATATATTACTGAGAAACAATGGAAAACCCTAAACATCCAAAAATCTAACCCTAGGAGATGAAACGCCGGAATATGGGCCTTGTTGGGGTAAATTGGTACATCAATTTTCTGGGGTCGTAACTTTGGCATACTATATCCGTTTGATGCACATGATACATCATTAGAAAGATCTATCCGAGGAATACACTGCTGACCATGAATATCAAGTTTGAAATGGACTCATATTTGCAGGAGCATTCATGCCCAAAAAACGTCGTTTAGGGCCTCAAAACATCTCAGGAAGTTTAGGACCCGAAGAACTGCTAAAAGTAGTAAATTGTGCTACAATTAAGGAAACTTAAAAATTGAAAGAAACAATGGTGTGGGTCCAAGTGGAATAGGCGGGTAACCACCAATATCCACCTGGATCATTTGGTACTATTTATTGATATGATTTAATATCAACTCTATTTGTGAATTGTAAATTGTTTTGTCATGATTTAAGGTATAGGGTAGATTTTTTATTCTCTTTAATTGTATACTTTTAAGGACTTTCCATCATTACACTCTGGTTCAGTTCCCAAGAACATAGAAATCTGAAAGAAGGGTCCATATTCGATGTTTAGCGTTAAGAATTTATTTAAGTGGAGAACTCTACATTGTGCTACATAATCTGAGATGTTTTTATAATAATGAATCAACTTTATAATGGGTCTTTATGCCATTTTTAAAGAAATATTTCATAATAATAAATCAATATATAAAATCTTCATATTGTGTTTTATTATTAATATTGATGTGAGAGATATTACTAATTCACTCACTCAATCTTTTTTACAATGTGAAATGATAATATGTTTTTTATTTTTTATATTTAAGCTTATCTATACTTTTAAAGATATTTACATCCTAAGTGTTCTCCTTGTAGAATGATATATATCGATGTGATGCCATTCCAGCTAGCTACATCATAAAATTGAAATTGAAATTCAAGTATTTTTTTATTTTATTTTTTCAAGATGGGAGTGCTCTCAACTCTTTCAGATACTGATAAGTTTTAGCAATATAGAATGTGATCATTTTTTATACACAATATGTCTTCCAAGAACTTTTCCATTTTTTTTTGTTGTATTATATGTTTTCCAAAAACTTTCCCATTTCTTTTGTTGTATTATATATAGTAGACCATTAGTAAAAACAACAATTTTCCATAGGTTAGTGCACCCATTAGAATCATGTTTCACTCACTATTTTTAGCAACCAATATTGTGATACTTTTTTATCCACAATATGTATTTCAAGAACTTCCCCACTTCATTTGTTGTATTATATTCAATGTTAGACCATCTGTAAAAACAAAAAATTTCCATAAGTTAGTGCATCCATTGGAATCATGTTTCCCTCACAATTTGTTTCCCATGATAAGACCATCACAACCATTAAAAACTAGTAAAGATTCACTAGACGTCTTATTCCCATCAAGGAAATCTTATTAGCGGTTTCCATGTCCAACCAATTAAACAAAAGTAATTGAGTACCATTTACCATACTCAAGAGGTATCGTTTCTTCAGTTATACAAGCAAAACAATCAATTGCCTTCAAGTCCCTTTTAGATTCTATTGATTTAATTGTTTTTTCCTTGGACTATCCATGTAGGTTATGATGGCATATGAGTCTAGGCTATGGCTAACCTCATTAATCTTCAATCTCCGGAGGACAAGAAGCCAAGATTAGTTGAATAGGTTCCCATGAACTCTAGTGTCATTGACCGATGTTTCATATTCTCAATCAATGACCAATGACTCATATGTGCTTAATGAATTATTCATATGTTCTCAATGAATGATTTATATGAATTTTATCAATGAAAAATTAGCATTAATATATGAATGGTATGACTCAAACTAATGTGTTGTAGTTTTTTCATTTAAACATTTAATGTTGGCTTGTATAATAGTGGTAACACATAAAATGTTAAGGCACAATTTCTTTATTGCCATTTATTTTCGTAGGTTCCATTGGATTTGAAAACAATTTATTATATTGGAAATGTGGGTGTTTGATTAACATGAAATTATGTGTGGAGTTAAAACATATTGGCATTGATTTTTGAAGTAAGGATGTAAATAGCATGAAAAAACAATATTAAAATTGAATGGAAGTAAGGAATGGAAATCGTGGCAAGCATTAAAATGTCTCCATCAGAATGTACATAGAAATGTATATAGGAAAAAAGGGAGTGAAGGTTAGGAAAAATGGATACCTCTCTAATCTCTTAAAAAAATATTAGATATGACTTGACTTAACATTTTTAAGAATATTAGATATGACTTAATTAACCTAAGTATAGAGAATAGGAAAGTATATGAAGATTATTTCGAAAATACTAAAAAAATAAAGGGGGTCATCCACAATGAATTGTCTACCCCAATAGAAGAGTTTTACTTAAATCTAGATAAAATGGACTCGAGTTTGAACTTCTTACCAAATAATGATCCTTGATCAATAATAATTTATATGTCAATTAAAATTTCCAAGGTTTAATACGTCTTATTCATTAATTGTTTCAACACTTGTAGTCACTAACCTCTTGACTTATTTGGTAGATTTGGATCAGAATGTCTCCATCAATTTCATTCGACATGTATCATACTTATGGGTATCCTTATGGATGAGTGGTCTAAGGGGCTAGATTTAGGCTTTGGCTTGTAAGGTCACAGGTCCAAATCTTGTAGCTTTCAATAACTATATTGATTGGTAATCATATGAATTTTTCATATAACTTAAGTCTTAATTAAAAATCAATCAAGAACTTCATACCTACCCATTCAATTTTAAAAACTCAATACCATGTGTGGTGCTCTTCATCTCATGGGTAAAATAATCCTAATATTACCAAGACCAAGTTCACATGCTAGGTTTGTTAATGTTTTTTAGTTTGTGTGATAATCGAGTTTAAAGAGAGGTGAGCCCCTTATATCCCATTATAATTGACATTTAAATATTTAACTTCCATCATCTAACCTTAATTCATAAGGTACGATTTCATTTTTTCTTTGGCAATGTTTCTAAACCTTTCTCTTCATATTATTCTCACTCATAAGCCTTTGTACCATTGAATGGAAAGGTTTGACTTTCACTACAATAACGAGAGTTCCATCCTTGAAGGATATTCACATCTCCCTAGAAATTAATTTGGAAATGTAAAAATGAAATAAAATTCCCATGTTTTATGAAGGAAGCAAGAAGAGGCCTTGCTCCATTCCAAAGTTTTTCCATCATTTCTCATCTAACAAGTCCATCTGTAGTTTTTTCCACATGACGTCTTAATTGGAAATCTCATACCTACATTGCCTATGTAAATAATTCTCAACTTATCAAATGCACTAGTCATCAATTCCACCATACATTTCATATTGTCTAAAACCCATTTTTCTATTGCAAATTTATACATATTTGTGTTCATTGAAGTTTTGGAATACACATCGCAACATTTCCCAAAGGTTCACAATCTTCATACACTTTCCATTGCCTCTTGACGTGGCATCAAGGACATTGGCAAAAGATACCATCATCCAAAAGAAATAGTCAATTGCATATACATTTTTTCTTTGTCTATATTGACTTCTTGTCCAATTTGTTGGTTCTCACCATTGATATATTCCTTATTTTATTTTTCATATCAACTTTGCTTACTATTGTTACTTCTTACTAAATCATTTTTTCGTTTGTTTCCTGTATTTTCAAATTCCAAAAATACCTCTAATTTATGTTAGTTGTAATTTTTGCTTTCTATGTAATAAATGATTTCTTTTCCAAATTAACTTTAGGATTTTCCATTCAATGCCTTCTTCAAATTGCAAAAGGATTCCAACTTTAATGCAATCAATATCATACATATGTCCTTACTTTGAAAAACCTCACGATAACATATTCACATGTATACTCTCTCATTTGTACTTTTCAAAAACTTATTAGTGGTAATAGTCGTATTTTCATATGCTAGAAAAACACTTTCATATTCTTTAAACTTTGGTGGCACATTCCCCTCTTTTTGGACGTTCTTCTTCTGGGATGGAAGCCCCTTTTCCTCGTGGTCTGGTTCAGCTTGGTCTGAAATTTCTAGTGAGGAATCTGGTGCCAACACTGGTGTCGGAGCTACTGCTGTTGGGGGGTGAAGAGCACTCTGCATTGCTATGAGAAAATGCAGGAGTTGAGAGGCCTTTCCATCCAGGGTCTATAGGTAGAACCGAAGGTCATCCACATACCAACGCAAGTCAAATACTAGGCTCTGAAACAATGTGAGGCTTGTTTTCCATTCATAGTCTAGATCAACGTAAGAGTCGGCTTGAGAATGGTTTTGTTGACGTGAATTTTGGTTGGCTTCCAGACCATCCATCTGATAGCGAGCGTCGAGAGGTGGGGTCTGAAGCGACTGGGAGGCCAGAGAGTTGGGAGGAGCCAATGGGCCTAGAAGTGAAGCAGAGGACGAATTTTCGGAAGGTCATGAGTTGTAATCTAGTGAGGCCGCTGAGCAGTCCAGCCCCTCCAATCTGTTGGCCAAGGATGCAGAGAGGGGTGGGAGGTTGGCTGGAGTTTGGGTTGACTGCACCAAGGAGGAGGACGAGGTGGTCGATGATGAGGAGGATAAAAGGGAGGGAGCGCATGGGGGACAGAGAACCAAATGGGATTGGCTTGGTTATCAGGGTGACCCTCGTTTGGAATTCCCTTGAAGCCTGGGCATATCTGAAACATCGAGAGAGAGAAAATGAACCAGGAACAAACCAAGAGAGGGTGACAATAGACTAGGTAAAGTCTGGGTAGGAGGCCAATCTCTGAAGAAAACAACCAGGAAGGAATGAGTCATCCAGAGCCCCTGATGTGATTCAAATAACCCAAGGAAATGGTGCAGTTCCATAAATAACTGTACGTGCAAAGTAAAGGCCGAATGAAGGTGTTGGTCCATCAGATGGACGACAAGGTAGAGCAGGGTGCACTAAGAGTAATGGCACCTTGTCTCAAGTGCTATGAACTTAAATGCATGAGGCAGGTGGGAGGGAGATGCACGTAGTCGTCACGTGGCCGACGCCACAGAGGCTCTCTCCTGGCTGTTCCGCTCGACGTGTGTTATCCACTAGCACCCCATCCGGGGGAATATATCAACAAACTTAAAAAAATACAAAAATATTCATTTTTTTTTTAATTTTTGAAACATTTAAAGCAACAATAACGTCAAATAGACAGATTGTCACATGCATATGGAATGAAAACTAATATATAATATATATAATATGTCTAGTGATACATCACAAATAAAAAATGAATGATGTATTAAATCGTGATTCCTGAGTCATAAAAAAATATAATAAGTGTATCTCATGATCGTCATGACTCATCATGACTCATGAGTCATCTATAATGAAATCAAATAACCTATCGATTCCCTCTAGCTCTACCCCTTTTATGGGCAAAGGTAATCGATGCAAAAACTGATTTCCCTCTAGCACTAGGAGTAGGTGCCCTTGAGGCATGTGTGCCTCGTAATGGAGTCGAACATCTTCTAGAATAACTAGAAGACCCTCGAGACTGATGTCCCCTAGCAAAAGGTAGAGGAGGTAGATTGCTAGTGCTACCACTGGGTCTATCTCCCTCTAAATTTCACTGTGGCTCTGATGGTGGCACACTCTGGACTCGACGTGAAACTGAATATCCTATGGAACATCCTGTTCCAACTCCTCAGAGACACCATTATCATCATCACTATCCTCTAGCCAATCAAGGTTAGTCTCAATAACAAGTTCCTTGAACCCCACCCTCCATGCAGCAGTGGTGTCAATCCCATCCAATGAAATGGCCTTCGCATGAGGTTTTTTCTCAAGCTGATTCACCCATAGCCTTAGATTGTAGTAGACGTAGACCAAATCATTAAGGCGTGGGGTATCCAACCTATAGGAGGATCATAAATTAATTTATTAGAATGTAAAGGAGCATAAATTTTAAATGACAATTTAATAATTTATAATTTTATAATGAATTTAAAATTTAATTTGAAATTCTCTAACTTGTTGCGCTTTTTGGTGTGTATTTTTTCAAATACACTCCAGTTGCACTCACAACCAAAAGAGATGCATGTTTGTCTAAGCACTTGAATTTCCATCTTCTGTAGAATAGGTACCTTTGCACCATAGTTTTCCCACCAAGTATCTACAACGAATTAGAGAAACATAAGAAAAGACAAGGATTTAGTTTAAAACAAAGAAACAACTTAAGAAGATCAATGATTAATCTGATAAATTGAAATTTCAAAAATGAATTTTGAAACTTAAAAATTAAAACAAGGTGAAACTTACTTCGAATTAGGTTATTCCTATCTTTTATGGCCATGTCAAACCCAAATAATCCAATGGACCTATTATAGAGGTCCAACTCTTCGAAAATCTCTAATCGGTCAGCTGCACTTGGAAGCTAGACATAACCTATGAATCAAACCTGAAGCTATCAAGGGAAGAGATGAGGGACACTGTCCTATCTTAGTGACCAGAAGTGACAACATTATCCACAAACATTTCACAGGGATGAGAAGGATGACTCGTGATGAGACCCCCTTTATCTTGGCTACGCCACCAAGAGTCACTGCCCTAGTTTAGTGACTGGATAGGTGGTAGTGTCATACCCATGGATTCCCATGATCATAATATTTTGGATCGTGATGAGACCTCCTATCCACCAACTAATAACTTGAGTGTTTATTTATCTTATAGGTTCCCTTTTCTTATTGAAAATAAATCCTTTTACTGCTTTCTCGGGAATCCTTGCGAGAATCATCTCAAAGGTTTCATCTTTGGATTTTAACTCTTGCTAGCTACTTTTACGCTCCGGGCCTTTATCCCCTTCTTCCCATAAGGAAAGGTGCAACCCTTCCTAGTGTGGCCAATCCTGATGCCCAAACAAAGGTAGGGGAAGATCAAAGGAATAAAGATGGAAAATGGTAAGTATGGAGGGAACAAACAATGACCTTTCACACACCCACCTAGTGGAAACCCATCCTCAAGAGAGATCAACTTACTAAGGAATCATGTCACCCTTCTAGGTATCAACAAGTCAAAGATAATAATTTCCAAGAAAATGTTATATACCATGCAACATATTCAATGCAACATATTCAAGTGCTTCAAGAATCAGAATGACACATACCATGATACCCGAACTCATTACCTCATGAAGAAAGACTTATTGCTACTTCAAGACTAGGCTGGTGGGATGGATATTGTTGTTGTTGATAAATGGGATGCAGTGAAGAAAAGAGGGGCCCTCCAAGGCCATGCTCAAGTCATGTGGATCTCAGTACTCCATGTCTAGGACCTGTAGGCCTCGAGACGTGATCTCCGTAGTTATCCCTAGGGTACGGGATAACAGGTCTAAGATATGTTTATACAAATTTGATAAACTACATTTCCCACTCATTAGCACTAACATTTATGGTTTCAATTAATTATGATTTCCATATCTTAATCACCGGTATGAGAATGTATTTGTTGCTACAAATCCTACCTTGTGAAAAAGTTAGTTGAACTCAAGTCTCTATCTGGTATTTCCTCTCACTGTGTAACTTCACTTGTCATTCTTATAACAATCAACCTTGTAACTTCACTTGACATTCTTATAACAAAGTGGAACCTATGTTCAAGTAAGAATTATGTGGAAAATAAATTTGTGAGTGGGTATTTCACACAGGCAACATTGTCACTTTACACAAAAGGACTTTTGCTTGGTTGGATTGAAGTTGTTTTAATTGGTACAATCTTTAAAAAAGTTGCTTTAATCTATACAATCTTTCTAAATAGTCTTCACAGTAGAACTAACATACTTTGAAGTAGGGGAAAGGATACATCAAAGTGAATTGGAGTGGTTGTTGTTTAAAGACAGTGGTATTTTGTTTTTGGATGGAAAATGAATACTGGAAAATGTCCATCTTCATTATACATCTTTCAAAATATTTGTAGAGATACCGTAACTTCAAATCTGAATTTCCACACTCCATGCCCACATGCAATAATGGTAGATATGTGACCATGAATTTTGAAGAAAGAAATGGAAGAGGAAGAAGAATAAGAGACAGTGACAAACAAGAGGTGGGAGATCCCAGAACCAACCTCTTAAGTAACACCTTAGGCATAATCAATATATCTAGATGTACCTATCTGAATAAGATAAACATTAACTCACATCTATTGATTTTAATTGTTCTAAATTATTTATATGGTTAAAAGGGATGTCTATTCTATAGTTAAGGTTGTGAAGCTCTTATAGTCAAGGGACCATGATCTACAATGCTTATATGAGAAATTAACTTATTCCAACTTTAGAGAAATTGTCAACACAAATTCACATAGACCTAACATGAAGTATTCATAAATACTAAAAAAAAACAACATTGAAAATATTAGTAACTAGAAACAACCACATTAATAATATTAATGTGTATGTATACATCCATAGTGTTAGCAACATTTCTTGTATAGGGGTATTCTCCTATCTGATTTTAGGCCTCTGGTGTAAACGCATAGAAGTGGGGTTTGAAAGCCGGTCGGATGTGTTTTATTCAAGGGCCGCAGCCATAAGGACCGAGCACAGCTCACAGAAGAAGTCCATTTCAGGCTTAAAATCAAGCGAGCGACCAGTCTGATTTCAACGACAAGGATCAATTGACGAAGCAGATCGACGATCATCGGGTTTTTGGCGGTGTCAAGTTTCCCAGGATTTAGCACAAAGGGTAGCACCCATAGTTCAGGGCAAGTCTAGGTCGTTCGATACAATTGGGATAGGTGGCGGCTAGTCGGCGTATCGGGGATCAGTGTTTCGGGAGACAACGAGCCTCCCATTCTTTATAGCTGAAATCATCGATCGACGAAATGCCGAAAGCACCTTTGGAGCCAAGCCCACGGTCTTAGCACTAGGTCACGTCAAGCGAGCCTGTGGATGAAGTGGGCCCCCTTTTAAATAGCGGATGCTACCTCAGCCATTTATCTTAAGGACACGTGGTGCACATCCATGCCATGTCGACATTCGGGAATTCAAGGAGTAAGCACTCCTCGTCATTTCACCTCTCGAAACCTTGAATCCCGAAGAGCTGAAAGCACCCAGAATCGAGCCCTTGGTTTCGGCATCTGGTCACAAGGAGCAGGCCTGGAGGATGGGCGCTAGCATTTATCGTTTTGTACAAAAGGGAGGCCAAAAGCACCGAATTGAGTTTCAAAGGGAGGGGACACTGTGTTCTCTAGACGCCGATTTGACATGATCTAAATCTCGGTACCTACTGGGTATGAATGAAGAAGAGAGAGGGTGGTTGAAACCTCACCTCACTCATTAATTGCAAAGTATGAATGTTCTGGATGAAAGTCTACCCGAGAAGGTCCTTTGTACTAGTTCTATTCATGGAAGCCATGCCAAGTCCTCGACTCGCCAAGGAGGTATGCTCATGCTAGCTCGACTCTTAATGGCTCAGCTACTTCCCTTGTAGGAGCCATGCACAGTTAAGGTGGCGTCTGACAAAGAATAGCTGTCCGAATTTGGCCGAAGGGACACCAAGTCCTGGGTGCACAATTGACCAGAGTCTGCATGCGCAGACTGTCAGAAGACATGTAGACGCAATTTTTTTAATGCAGCGTCTTGTTTTTGCTGCTCTGGTTGTTTTTGAGTATATGTAGGTGTTTTCACCATTTTTGTAAGCATCGATGGTAGAGCGAAGCTCCCGATTGTAATGTTTTAACAGGCACTCTAGTTTTCTGGTTATGCATGTGTATGTAAGATCTCTTGTTTTATGAAAGACAGTTTCCCTATTCCATCTAGTTTTCATCTCATACTAAGGGAGTTCATGATTGATTGATTCACATGAATTATTGCAGTTGTGTTATGATAAAGGTTTTATCGTGGCACTATTGCATTCTCTGGTTTTTTGCATTTGAATGTAAGAAGATCTCATGTTTAAATGCATTCTCCTACAATCTGCTAGAAACCAGATGTTGACAGTAGACCTTTGCATCTCTCTGATACAAGTCTTCCTCCCACTCACCCTTACTACAACTCACTGTCTGAAGTATGTCCAAGATCTCACCTGCCCATGCATGCCTGGCCTGGTTTCGGAGTTGAAAAAATATCGTCCGAGTTTACTTCCATTTGATCACCCCTTTCATACAAAAATTGTGACATAAACTGATGGGTGTCGGGCTCTTCTCCTGCTGCAATCCAAGAGTGACTTCTGACACTAACATTTCTGGCGCCATTGCCGGGGATGAAGTTGAAGATTTTCCCTGGGCAGAACGACATTGAGCCTCTGATTCTGAAGGTGCATCAGACATCAGAGCCCTTAAAGATTACTACTGTGCACCTGGCGACTCCACTGTGGCGACTCCATTGTTTCCACTTCACTGTTTCAGCTGTAGCTATTGTTAGCACACCTGAAAGATAACCCAGAGGAGATTTCTCGAGAAGGTTTCAGCGGCTACTTTCTCAGCTTGAGAAGCTTCCTGGGGTAACGACAACGTTAAGATCTGGCCTTTGATGGTGAACAAGGACCATACATATTTGAAGCTGCGCATCTTTCACCTGGTGACTCCATGATTCAAGGATCGATTGGCGACTCCACTGGTTCGATATGGAGAAAATTATGGCTCAAAGGTTTGCTTTCTGTGACTTTTCCCGGATAGTTGGGTTTCCTAATGAACTTCCTGATAGAGACCAATGGGAAGATTTCCTCCCTGAATTTCATTCAACAAGTTGGGAGGAACCAGCTGAGCATTTACTGGACTTCCATGAGGCTACTCACCAACATAATATCACGCATGAGGATGTCCGGATTAAGCTCTTCAAGTGTTCATTGAAGGGAGCTACTCTTGAGTGGTGTCGATCTCTTCCCACTGCGAGCATCCGCTCTTTAACAGGTTTTCATACAGCTTTCAATTCATTTTGTAAAGACTACTATCCAGCTGATTATTTGTTTGAAAAATGTTGTGAGGAGTTTTCTTCGCTTCATGAAGCCTCTGCTGGCCCTGAAGACCAGGTCCATGATGAATCTTTTATTGTGGAGGAAAGCATTTGCCAGGAAAATGTGGAGGTGTTGAATGATATTAATTGTGTTAGCCCTAGAACGGAAGCATCTGACATCATATCAGATGCCTATATTCCTTTAGATGTTCATAACGATCAACATGCCTCTTGTGGAAATTGTGAGTTTATAGAGCAAATGTGGTCCATGGTAGATGACTCACCTAGATATCGGGTTCAAGCAGATGTTCCTAGCAGCTCTGCTCATGATGACGAAGACCCTCTCTTTTTAAAAGAGGGGTTAGTTGTGGAAGAGGATTCTTCTCTTTTCCCCTAGGGGGTTTCTCATGATATCTTTTTACCTGGGATTAAAAAGAAAAGGATTATGTATGGGCAACCAGAAGCAGCAGGTCCCACTATCCCTGAAACGAAATTTTTTGACGGGATCACTATTCTGGAGGAGGGTCATATCAATGAAGGACAAGCCCTTTTTGATGTATATTATAGTGATGATGAGCAGCAAGATTATCCTACATTTGATCACTATAAAGATACTGAAGAGCCAGTCAGAAATTAGAACCACCCCATGGTCCCTATTTATGATGAATATGAATCTCACCCGGGGGAGAGCCAAGAAGAGGAAAAGGAACCAGAGGAACAGCCGAGCACATATTTCATTCCAAAGCCAATCAACGAGCAGCTACCGCCTAAGATCAGTGAGCCTACTTTAGTTGTCCACTCACCTATGATTATTAAAGATATTCAACCACATGTGAGCAACTCTGTAGCAGAGGAGGCTGCGTGTCACCAATTTTTCGAAATTCGCCACTCATTCTATGACCCTATCAGCGAATACATGGAGTGGCATGTCCTTTATGCCTTGGATCCACCCTATTTCATATCAACTTCAACCTGTGAGGAGAATTTGAAGAGTGTAGCCATTCTGCTATCATGGTTACACTATCTACTGGTGATCATCGACAGAAGGAAGGAGCTTCTATCCAGGAAGCTGCTCGAATGGCTATGGTCGAAGTTTTCTTTCACCTAGCCCATGTAAAATATTTTATTAGCATTAGGAATGTATATAAATAAGCTCTTTTGAGCATGTATCTTGTTTTGTTTTACTTTTACTTTTTTGGCCTGTATTTTCAGCAGGGGGTGTTTTGAGCTTGACTCCATAGCCCAACAGCAAGGCACTGGAACTGCAAAATGAGTTCTTAGAGCATCACAGGGACGACTCTATCCCCCATGGAGCCTAATGTTAGCAACATTTATTGTATAGGGGTATTCTCCTCTCTAATTTTAGGCCTATGGTGTAAATGCATAGAAGTGGGGTTTGAAATCCGGTAGGATGTGTTTTATTCAAGGGTCGCAGCCATAAGCACCGAGCGCAGCTCACAGAAGAAGTCCATTTCGGGCTTAAAATAAAGCGAGCGAGCAGTCTAATTTCAATGACAAGGATCAATTGATGAAGCAGATCGACGGTCATCGAGTTTTTGGGGTTGTCAAGTTGCCCAGGATTTAGCACGAAGGGTAGCGCCCATAGTTCAGGGCAAGTCTGGGTCATCCGATCCAATTGGGACAGGTGGCGGCCAGTCGGCGTATCGGGGATCGGTGTTTCGGGAGACAAGGAGCCTCCCATTCTTTACAGCTGAAATCTCTGATCGGTGAAACACCGAAAGCACCTTTGGAGTCGAGCCCACGGTCTTAGCACCAGGTCACGCCAAGTGAGCCTGTGGATGAAGTGGGCCCCCTTTTAAATGGTGGATGCTACCTCAGTCGTTTATCTTAAGGACACGCGACACACATACGTGCCATGTCGACATTCGGGAATTCGAGGAGTAAGCGCTCCTTGTCATTTCACCTCTCGAAACCTCGAATCCCAAAGTGCCGAAAGCACCTAGAATCAGGCCCTTGGTTTCGGCGTCTGGTCACAAGGAGCAGGCCTAGAGGATGGGCGCTAGCATTTATCATTCTGTACAAATGGGAGGCCAAAAGCGCCGAATTGAGTTTCAGAGGGAGGGGGCACTGTGTTCTCCAGACGCTGATTTGACATGATCTAAATCCCGATACCTGCTAGGTATGAATGAAGAAGAGAGAGGGTGGTTGAGACCTCGCCTCACTCATTAATTGCAAAGTATGGATGTTCTGGCTGAAAGTCTACCCGAGAAGGTCCTCTGTACTGGTTCTATTCATGGAATCCACGCCGAGTCCTCTACTCACCAAGGAGGTCTGCTCACGCTAGCTCAGCTCTTAATGGCTCAGCTACTTCCATTGCAGGAGCCATGCGTAGTTAAGGTGGCGTCTGACAAAGAATAGTCGTCCGAATTTGGCCGAAGGGACACCAAGTCTTGGGTGCACGATCGGACAGAGTCTGCATGCGCAGAGTATTGGAAGACATGTAGACGCAATGTTTTTAATGCAGCGTCTTGTTTTTGCTGCTGTGGTTGTTTTTGAGTATATGTAGGAGTTTTCTCCATTTTTGTAAGCGTCGATGGTAGAGCGAAGCTCCCAATTGTAATGTTTTAACAGGCCCTCTAGTTTTCTGATTATGCATCTGTATGTAAGATCTCTTGTTTTATAAAAGACAGTTTCCCTATTCCATCTAGTTTTCATCTCATACTAAGGGAGTTCATGATTGACTGATTCACATGAATTATTGCAGTTGTGTTATGATAAATGTTTTATCGTGGCACTATTGTATTCTCTGGTTTTCTGTGTTTGAATGTAAGAAGATCTCGCGTTTAAATGCATTCTCCTACAGTCTGCTAGAAACCTGATGTTGACATCAGACCTTTGCATCTCTCTGATACAAGTCTTCTTCCCACTCACCCTTACTACAACTCACTGTCTGAAGTATCTCCAAGACCTCACCTGCCCATGCATGCCTGGCCAAGTTTCGGAGTTGAAAAAATATCGTCCGAGTTTACTTCCATTCGATCACCCCTTTCATACACAAATCGTGACATAAACTGATGGGCATTGGGCTCTGCTCCTGCTGCAATCCAGGAGTGACTTCTAACGCTAACACATAGGATTGTATTTAGCACATACTATAGGGAAAAACAATAATATTAATGTGTTAAATATATGCAAACACATTAATATTAATATTAATATCGATGTATACGCACACATTAATATTAAAATAGGGGACACATTAATATTATTAATGTGGTTGTTGCCAGTAACCGATGGGCCCATACATAAAAGTATTAACATAAATAAATATTAAATACCATAATGTTATATTATATTAACTTCTACTAATATTTGTATTAATGTATATTAATATAATATATGTATTAACTTGTATTAACAAAGTTTATAGAAATATTAACAAAAATAAATATTATAATATAATGTTATTTTATATTAACTTATAGTAATGTTTGTATTATTTTATATTAATATAATATATGAATTAACTTATATTAACAAATTTTATAATTTTTTTATTAATAATTAGTAAATATATAATAATAATAATAAACATAATAATAATGGGAAACCC
>JASDQU010588267.1:52466-64623 GCA_032191745.1 Picea mariana | reverse complement strand
ACTAAATGTGTTATCAGTGTTTTTTATTCAACTTGTCTCCTGGGGGAAAGAAGCAAGTCATCTGGAGTTTTTCTAGAGTCTCTGATATTCCTTCTACAGTCCAGATTATATCTTCTCGAGTTCCTGGTTGTGGAGTTGAAGGGTTTGAAATCCAAAATTTCTATTCTGTATTGTTGGATATCATCGAACTACTGCCAGATGAGAAATTTGATGACGTGGATTGGCTTGACATTCCATGGTTTGGCGCCTTTTTCAAACTTCAAAATATGCCATTAACGGAGATAAGCCACTCTGGAAATTCGATGTTCGAGAGTTTCTTTAATCATTTGGTGTTTCAGCAGAATCATTAATTCATTCTTATCTTAATCTAATTAAATTGAGATTAAGACTTTAATCATTCAGTGTTTCAACACTTCGACAATTCGGGGGTTCATGAGCTTTTGAAAGCTGAGTTTGAGAATATGCCAGAGTGATAATTTTGCAAAGTGACGTGGCAGTTTGGGACCCACTTCGGCACTTTGGGGCTCCAGAGAAATGTTCTCGCTTTGATTTGAAATCTCCTGGTAATCTCGTGAATTCATTAACCACATTTATCTTAATTAACCCGAGATTAATATATCTCATCATTAATCACTTCGGGAGTTTTGGACTTCGGCTCTTCGGGGTTCGGGAGTTTCTGAATGCAAAGTTTGGATACCTCCCAGATGGTTGATCTCCCAGATCTTACATGTCCACATGACATCATTATCGCTGACGTGTCTGCATGAAGAGAGTGACACGTGTCACTCGAAAATGAGAGGATGACGTAACCCAAATGGTCTGAAATGAGTGCCACATGTCGATGAATGATGGATGCCATGTGTCACCACGGATGAATTTTACATGTCAGCACAGATGAACGCTACATGGCTTCGACATTTCGACATTCAGGAGTTTTGAATACTGAGTGTGGATACCTCCCAGATGGCTGATATTGCAAAGTGATGCGGCGGTTCGGGGCTCTGACGTTTCTACATTTAGGAGTTTTTGACAAAGATAAGCTCGGGCACTCGAACGTCGAAGTCACGGTGTGAAGTTTGTGTAACTCTGCGATTAAACCTCGCGCCTTTCTGGAACCCCGAATGTACGAGAGTCATTGATCCGAGTAGCCCATTGGATCTCCACTGTTGCAAATTTAACCTCTCTGTTCTCACAATATGAGCCTAAAATTGACTGCTCTGAATTGCTGTGTTTTGTCCATGGGTGTTTCATGTGGATACAAAAGACTTGGTCGACCTGTGACATCCTCAATTAGTGATAAACATGATGACAAGTATTTTCAAACTCAAACCAGAACATATAATCACCTTTCAAGGAAGCAAAAAGATGGTGCAAAATAAGTAAAAAAGGGTAAGGGCCATTGAAGTTGAGTGATTAAATCATGGAGAATAAGCTAAGCAAACACAAAACAAAAATCATACTTGATGGATGTATAGAGTAGAGGAGGGATAGGGAAGGGGTGCATACCTAGGTTACAACAACCAAAAATATCCACTTACACATATAGGAGCTCGCTCCGTCACCACATTTGATCCATTGTTAGTGAATCCACCACAACAACCAACTTCTGGAAGGAAGAGGGGTCTTGCTCAATGCAATACAAGTCAGGTATTGTGGCATGTAGTCACCCTAATATTTAAGGAATTTGAACATGTTGTATTTGAGCTACTTTTGATTAAAGAGCACATGCTTGGACATTATGCCTTTGACCTTGTTTCATCTTGGTGAGTGTCATAGATTTCCCATAGATTTCCTAGTGGGTGGCCAACCTTTGGGAAAGGTTTGTGACTGGGGGTCCCTTAAGGGGTTGTCATACCATTCCCAACCACACTTACCACTTTCCTCTCATAACATTCCCATCATATTTTCCTCTTCTAGGTCCTTTGACTTTAGTGACCCGAGAAGGGCATATACCTCATTCATGGAAAGAAGGGGTTGAAGGACCAAAGGGATTGTTGTTGGCTAAAAAGATAAAATCATATATATAGACCTTCCATATGCTTCGCCCAGGGATCCCATGAGAAAGAAATGAAATGATTCTCTGTAAGAAAAGGGGGACCCACAATAATAAATGATTATGAATGCTTAAAGGGTTAGTTGAAGGATAGGAGGTCTCATCATGAGCCAACCTATCATGATCATGGGTATCCAATGGTATGAAATTACCATCATCTAGTCACCAAGCTAGGGTAATGGCTCTCAATTTCATAGCTGAGAGAAAGGGGGTCTCATCACCAAACAACCTTCTCATTTCCACAAAATACTTGTGAGTGACATTGTCATCATCTGGACACCACGCCATGACAATGGCCTTGAACTCTTTCCTTTAAACATGAAAGAAACAAATAATGACAAGAAGATGGGCTTGGAAAAAGTGCATTTCAAACGAAGGTGCTACACACCCTCTACAAAGGCACCCATGAATGAGACAATACACGCCCTTGTATTTCATGAAACTCCATGACCTATGAAGTCTAAACCCCGTCCACCTCATCATCATTTACATAATTTTGAGAGGCCATCCTTGGGAGCATTCCCTACTTGAGGGTTTTGGTTCACCCAATAGTTCTCCTATGACACCCCTCCCATACTTAAACTTGGTCAATTGTATAGGGTTTGAGCATTTGTTTAATTTGATGAGGTAGTTTTGATGCACATGTTTAGATTGCTTACTTATTAGATGTGGTTTACACTTGTCATGATATCTTTGACTTGAGATAATTGGAGGGCCTACCTTTTTGTCTTGCAGGACCTTGTTGGTGGATAGTTTTGAAGGAGAAAGCCTAGCTTGGGATTCCATGGGGATTCAAGCCCATAGGTTGGTTGCAAAGGGCCCGCATGTCAGATGACATAGATGTAACTTTGGAGGCCTAGAGGACATCATGGATGACATGACCTAGCCCTCACATGCCAAATGTTTTTCGTAGGAGAGGAAAAACGTCATCTTTTGGAGGATTGACGTCACATAGAGGGCTAGGGGTTTTTGGTGATGGTGTTGTTTGATGACATGTGGCACATTTTTAAGGAAGGAAGCTTGAAGACCATCAAGAGATGACTTGGATGAGTGACAAGTGGCCTTTGGAGGCTTGGCCATGCATCTACCTACCCAATGACTTCTTCAAAGTGCCAAAACGTCCCCTAAAGGGGTGAATTCAACTTGTTCTAGGATTTCTTTTGTGTAAAAGTGAAATTAAAAGTAAATTGTTTAATATTATTTGGTTGCAAGGGGTAATATAAGGGTTGTGGACCCCTTATCTTATGTTTTACTCTTGCTAATGTGGACAAACTATGTGAAAGACAAATTGTATAAATAGAGATCATAAGATCTCATTTGAAATCATAACTCTCCCATTGTGAAGAGCTAAGGACTGAAATTTTCTCCCTCCTTGAGGCTTTTTTCTATCTTGTGCTATGATATGGAATTTCTTTGGTTATGGAGTTGATGATGATGATGCACTAGCCCTTGGAGGTCATTTTCTTGCTATCGTGGTGGTTTATCTTGGCATCTTATGGTTATCTTGTTGCTATTAGATTGGTAAGGATTTTTACTTGTTGCTATCATTTGTAATCCAATCTCAAGGTTGATTTTTATAAGGCTAGGTAGGGAGTATAAGTGCATACACCCATACTTTAGCTCCACCATAATTTTTAAGCATAGAATTATTTTTTTGCAAGGGTTTGCTAAGGAAGTATAAGTGCATACACCCCTTAGTGTTAAACCCTAGCTAGGTTGATTTCCTTGGGGAATAAGAGAACTTATACCTCCAAGGAGGTAGTATCCCTAGCTATTTTATTTGACCCCATTAACCCATAATTAAAGGCACTAGTCATTACATTGGAGAAATAATTAGTTGCATTGGTAAACATGAAAAGTTGATGTTTTGATGTTCTTCCACTTGGATATTGTTTCTTGAGCCCTAGGCTATATTTCCTCATTGAGGCATCCCCTTTCTCTCACTAAAACTTGTTTCTTTTACAAAACTAAACTACAACCATTAGGACTGCAGAAAGCTATCCCTCTAACCCTAGATAAGTCCTAAACTAACCCTAAGAATTGGCTATAAATTTGCCCCAACAAACTACTAACCCTACCTCACCTTTTGAGCTAGTTTTAGGTGATTTTCATTGGCTTATTTTTTTGCTATAAATCTTGGTTTTATACAGCCATAAGGATTGTAAATATCACCAAAGTTAGCTTTTTGTTACAACCTTGATTTTGTGCTAAAGTCTTACTATATCATTGTTGAGTTAAACTAGTCTTTACTAGCTTGTCTTGTGCTTATTCAATTGGACTTTTAGAACTTATTTTGCAACTATTATTATCTCTTATATGTTGATATATATCATTGATTGTTTATGAAATTAGGGACATCAAGCTTAACTTTCTTGTCCACCTAACATATTACAAGTATACTTGGTTTTCATTGTAACTTGGGCAGGTATCTTACTCTTGGTAGGTCACTCAAATCATTTGGTAACCCTAAACCCTTCCCAAGAATCTTTGCCAAGTTCCTTCTACCATTTAGAATTGAAATTTAGGGGAATCCATCCATACATTTCATTTTCCATCTCAATCCCCCCTAGGTTCATCGGGTTTCCCCCCTTGAGGTGACTTCCTCACCTCTAAAGCGACAAGAACACCTACCTAAGGTGACCGTGGGTAGGTGCTCTCCTAGTTGTTTCCATTTTGGTGGTTGGGTCAGGCTTTCCCAACCTACAACTTGTGCGATAACATTTTTTTACTGTTGCCGGGGAGGGTTTTGAATCCTCTTCCGAACCCTAAAGACACTTTTGCAAGCAATGCCAAAGCCTCTCCCATAGATTTCTTGGTGAGTCCACCCAAGGGACTTTCCCTTTCCATCTTTCTTGGTGAGATTATACTAAAGCTCATTTGGTGACTCCACCATGGGACATACCCAAAAAGAGGCATTAACTGATCCCCAAAAAACCTTCCAAAGGTCGTAAGCCCTCACCTAGAAGGTCTATTCCTCCGCCGTATCCCACTTCTCATGATTTTCCATCTACTTCTCCTAACCCTCCATCCTCACCTACTACCTCCACACCTCCACTTTCACCTATGATCACCTCGCCAAGTGTTACATGGAAAACATGGGTAGCAGACTCATTCAAACCTTTGGACATGAAAAATATCCCTGGATCTCCTCATGAATTCCTAAAGGATTTCAAAGACTGGCTCCACATATTTTCAGGAGAAGATCTTATTACGACTGAAGATCACCTAGTTTTCTTCCTTCACGCTCTGGAACCTTATGACCAACATGAAGATGTCCTAATGAGACTCTTCTCTTACAATTTTGTTGGAAAATCCAAGGAGTGGTATGATAGTACTCTCCTAGGAACAATCACGAGTTGGGACCTATTTTAAGAACTCTTTACCAAAATATTTGAAAAGAAAAAAGACTACCAATCCCTTTATGATCAACTCTACAACCACAAGAGAAACTCAGAGGAAAATATAAGGGATTTCAATGATAGATTCAACACCTTCATAAGGAGTTTTCCTCAAGAATTAAAACCTTCCCAGGCTACTATTCTCAAGTATTTCATATCAACAATGAAAGACCCATATGGGGTTTTAATTGGGAAATTCCCTACAACTTTGTTTGAAGCTCAAGAAAGAGCATGTGAGATAGAAGAAAATATAACATCCTCTATCATGCAAGAGGAAGAATGTCCTAAAGAGACCTTTAAATTAGATCAATCAAATTGATGAGCTTGCCTCACCATATTTTCCCCCCGATGTCAGGACTTACCTGCAAGAGGAATAGGAGAGGGAAACTGAAGGGGAATCTCATTGCATGATAAACCTACTGAGACAAGAAAAGGAGGTAACACCAAGAAGTACACCTTTTCCAAAAAGGGAGATCTTGGAGGTTGAGAGGAAACAAGCAACAAAAGAGGCTGAAGAAGAGTTCTTGCAACACATTCAACAAGTCTTGGCAGAGCATTGTAAAGAAAGAAAAGTTGATATCATCAAAGGTGAGGATAAAGTTTCCTCCTCGAACAAGACCAAAAATGAAGGGGTTGTGGATCATGTCAATATAACCCACCGGGTTCTAGAAGAAGGAATTGACAACACTTTCATTTTGGCAAACTCCATTTTCCTTGATGAGGAAAAGAAGGAGGGATCTTGGGGTTTATATTTTGATGGTGCACACTCAAGAACAAAATAAGGTGTAGGGATAGTCTTAATATCACTAGACAACGAGAACACCATGTTCTCTTACAGGCTTGAGTTCAACTGCAAAAACAATTTTGTTGAGTATGAAGCCCTTATCCTAGGCCTTAACCTTGATATTGACATGAACTTCAACACCTTACATGTAAGAGGGGACTCTGACTTAATCATTTGAAAATTTAACAAGAAATTTGTTGTTAAAAACCCAAGTTTGAAATAGTACAAGGATGTCGTGTGGGACGCCATCAAGAAATTTGACAAATTTTCTATTGAAGCCATCCTTAGGGAAGAGAATTATTTAGCAGACAACATTGTCATTTTCGCTTCCACCTTGCAACTTTTCAAGAAAATAGGTCTCTATAAGGTGGAAGTAAACTGCATGCCCTCGTTACCCGACAACCCAGAACATTGGTAAGTCTTTGATAGAGAAATCCAAATCCCATGCTTTCTCCAAAATGAAGGTCAATCCTCTAAAGATCAAATAAATCTATTAGCGGAAGAGGCAAATATAGAGATAATTGATATAGCCAATGGACCCCTACCCAAGGGAATCATTCCTTTATAAAACCTTTTTGATAGAAATGACATGTATAAGGGGAAACCCTCAAGAAAAATCGATGAGGAGACCATTGAATTCAACATTGGGACTGAGGAGTCTCCAAAGATGATCAAGTTTGGAAAAGGAACAACAATTGATGAAAGGGAGAAGTTTGATTTCTCTTGTAAGCGAATTCATGTATTTCTTTGCTTGGTCTTATCAAGATATGAAAGCTTACCGAGAAGGTGTCATACAACACACTATCCCTCTTATAGATGGCACAAACCCCTTCAGACAGAAACTGAGGCAGAATAACCCAAAGGTTTACCCACATGTGCAAAAGGATTTACAAAAGATGGTTACGGCAGGGATAATTGAGCCTACCAGGTATTTATCATGGGTGTCTAACACAGTCATTGTAAGGAAAAAGACTGGCAAAATCAGGATATGTGTAGACTTAATAAATTTAAACCAGGCTTCGCTCAAGGACAATTATCCTCTACCAAACATGGAGTATATTTTGCAAAGGGTCACTGGAGAATAAAGGATGTCCATGCTTGATGGTTTCTCAGGATATAATCAAGTGTTGGTAAAGAAGGATGACCAACTAAAAACTACTTTCACCACCACTTGGGGAACCTATAAGTATTTAAGAAATCAATTTTTGGTATTGACAAGGGTAAGTTGTTGGGTCATATCATTTCTAAAGAAAGAATCACAATAGACCCTACCAAGGTTGAATCCATAAAGAAAATACCTCTCCATAAAGACAAGAAATCCCTACAATCTTTCTTTCGACAGATTAACTTTGTGAGGAGATTCATCCCAAACTTTGTCGAGATTCTTAATCCCCTAAAAAAATTGTTAAAGAAGGATTCCCATTTTGAGTGGGAAGATGAGGGTAAGCTATCCTTCCATCGTATCAAGGAAGAAATAACTATTGCACCAGTCTTGATCAGTCTGAATTTCACCAAAGACTTCATCATATTTTCTTTCACCTCAAAGGACACTATTGCAAGAGTTATGTTACAAAAGAGTGATCAAGGGGATGAGAAACTGATTGCTTTCATGAGTAAAAATCTAAGAGACTCAGAATTGAATTACAACATTATTGAAAAAAAAAAAAAGCTTATGCTTTGGTCAAGTATCTCAAACATTTTTGAACTTATGTAGGGTACAGCAAGATCAAAGCCTTCATCCCCTACCCTATTGTGAAGGATGTTTTATTACAACATGATTTCCTTGGGTCAGGAGAAAATTGGGTTTCAAAAATACAAGAATACGATTTGGAGATCAAACCAACCAAGATAATTAAAGGGAAAGGGTTGGCAAAAATGATGACAGAAAGAAATCAAGAGGCCATCGAGGTAGGAGAAAATGATCAAATCAACTTTATCGCAAGTGAGATTGAGAAAAATGAGTGCTACTCAGATGCCATTTATTACCTAAAGAACCTCACTTGCCCTGATCATTTAGTAGAACATAAAAGGAGAGCCTTGAGACTTAAACCCATAAAGTATTTCCTAACAGAAAATGGTCTTGGGTGGAGGAACCCTGATGGGGTAATCCTCATATGTGTAAGTAAGGAAGAAGATGATAAGTTAATGGCCAACCTTCATTCATGGAATTGTGGTGGCCATTTTGTAGCACGTGCCACTGCCCATAATATTTTAAGGGAAAGATACTATTGGCCTACTATTTTCTCTGATACCCATCGATATGTCAGATCTTGTCAACTATTCCAATATTTTACCGGCAATCAACACCTTCCTTCTTCCCCTTAAGCTAGTCATCGTAGAAACACCCTTTCAACAATGGGGATTGGATTTCATTGGTGAGTTCAAGGACAACTATAGTAATGGGTATCGATGGATTTTGACTGCCACTAATTACTTCACCAAATGGGTGGAAGTTTTCCCAACAAAGAAAGCAACAAAGGAGGTTGTAATGAAGTTCCTTGAGGAAAATATTATTACCAGATTCGGTGTTCCCACTAAGATAACCACTTATAACGCCAAATATTTTAGCTCATTGGTGCTCAATGAATTTTTCTTTAAGTATGGGATTATTTTATCACACTCCTTAAACTATTACCCTCAAGGAAATGGATTATCAGAATCCAACAACAAGAACATCATGAATATTGTAAATAAGATCGTTGGTGAAAATAACAAGAGTTGGGACAACAAAATTAAGTATGCCTTGTGGGAAAATCACATGACTACCAAGACCTCCACCGGAAAAACCCCTTTTGAGTTGGTGTATGGGTTAGAAGCCTGCTTGCCTATAAATCTCCAAATTCCAGCATTACATATCACCCAACAATTTGTTACAGACAAATAAGCATTTTAAGGGTGAATTGATCAACTCATGGAATTGGATGAAACTCAAAGAATGGCCTTAGATCAAATGGAAAAGAATCAAGAAAAGGTGAAAGGAACATTTGATCGAAAAGCGATGTAAAGAGAGTTCAAAGAAGGGGACCAGGTCCTAATGTGGGACAAAAGGAGAGAAAAACCTGGGATGCATCAAAAGTTTGACAGCCTTTGGTTGGGGCCATACAAAATAGAGGAAATATCTGGGCCAAATTATTTTTACTTATCCAGAACAAAAGGGAGGAGGATGCCATTACCAGTAAATGGATATCTCCTCAAACATTATTACCAAGGCGACACATGACTTCTTCAGAGCCAATGCCCTAGGTAAGTAGGTAGGTCATCTTGCTTTCCTTGCATTTGAATCTTGATTGCTCATATTAGTTTAGATGCATTTCATTTTTCATTTTTCTCTACTTGCATATTGATTTCATATTTAGTTTAGAAATTTTTGAAAAAATGCTAAAATTTTATTTTCTAGATTAGTTTTTTTTCGGGGGGGGGAGGGGGGTTTATGTATATGGACGAAGGGTGATAACACCACCCTAGATGCTCTGATTTTTTTGTTTGATTTTTGGTAGGAATAGGTCTACCAAGAGATGTTGCGGTTCTCATGCACTCTACGACAAGCACATGTCCCTGAGTAGGATCCATATGTTATCCCCATTTTGTGGGATAACTAAGAAGATCATGTCTCGAGGCCCTCAGGTTGTAGATATGGAGTGTCGAGAGACTACATGACCAACAATATCCATTTACACATACAGTAGCCCACTCCGTCACAATATTTGATCCATTGTCAGTGCATCCACAACACCAGCCAACTTCTCGAAGGCAGAGGGTTTTTGCTCCATGCGGTACAAGTCAGGTATTGTGGTAGGTAATCACCCTAATATTTAAGACATTTAAACATGTTGGATTTGAGCTACTTTTGATTATAGAGCGCATGCTTGCCTTTGAACTTGTTTCACCTTGGCGAGTGTCATAGATTTCCTAGTGGGTGGCCAACCTTTGGGAAAGGTTTTTGACTGGGGGTCCCTTGAGGGGTTGTCATACCATTCCCAACCATACTTATCACTTTCCGCTCATTACATTCCCATCATATTTCCCTCTTCTAGGTCCTTTGACTTTAGTGACTTGAGAAGGGCATGTACCTCTTTCCATGGGAAGAAGGGGATGAAGGCCCAAAGGGATTGTTTTTGGATAAAATATAAGATCCTATATATAGACCTTCTAGATGCTTCGCCCAAGGATCCCCCGAGAAATCAATGAAATGCTTCTCTGTAAGAAAAAGGGGACCCACAAGAATAAATGATTATGAATTCTTAAAGGGTTAGTTGGAGGATAGGAGGTCTCATCATAAGACGACCTATCATGATCATGGGTATCCAATGGTATGACATTACCATCATCTAGTCACCAAGCCAGGGTAATAGCTCTCAGTTGCATAATTGAGAGAAAGGGGGTCTCATCATGAGCCAACCTTCCGATTTCCACAAGATACTTGTGAGTGACATTGTCATCATCTAGACACCATGCTAGGACAGTGGCCTTCAACTCATTCCTTGAAACATGAAAGAAACAAATAATGGCAAGAAGATGGGCTTGGAAAAAGTGCATTACAAACGAAGGTGCCACACACCCTCTACAAAGGCACCCATGAATGAGAGAATACGATCCCTTGTATGTCATGAAACTCAATGACCTATGAAGTCTAAACCCCTTCCACCTCATCATCCTTTACATCACTTTGAGAGGCCACCCTTGGGAGCATTCCCTACTTGACGGTTTTGGTTCACCCAATAGGACTCCTATGACACCACTCCCATACTTAAACTTGGTCAATTGTATAGGGTTTGAGCATTTTTTTAATTTGATGAGGCAGTTTTGATGCACATGTTTAGGTGTCTTGCTTATTAGATGTGGTTTACACTTGTCATGATATCTTTAACTTGAGATCTTTGGAGGGCGTACCTTTTTCTCTTGCAGGACTTTGTTGGTGGATAGTTTTGGAGGAGCAAGCTTAGCTTGGGCTTCCATAGGGCTTAGAGCCCACAGGTTGGATGCCAAGGGCCCACATGCTGGATGATAGAGACGTACCTTTGGAGGCTTGGAGGACATCATGAATTACATGACCTATCCCTCACATGCCAAACGTTTTTCCTAGGAGAGGCAAAACATCATCTTTTGGAGGCTTGACGTCACCTAGAGGGCTACGGTTTGGTGGTGATGGTGTTTATTGATGACATGTGGCACATTTTGAAGGAAGGATGATTGAATACCATCAAGAGATGACTTGGATGAGTGACAAGTGGCCTTTGGAGGCCCGACCATACATTTATCTACCCAACTACTTCTTCAAAGTGCCAAAACATCCCCTAAAGGGGTGACATCACCTTGTTCTAGGGTTTCTTTTGTATAAAAGTGAAATTAAAAGTTAATTGTTTAATATTATTTGGTTGCAAGGGGTAAGATAAAGGTTGTGGACCCCTTATCTTATGGTTTACCCTTGCTAATGTGGACAAACTACATGAAAGACAAATTGTATAAATAGAGATCATAAGATCTCATTTGAAATCATAACTCTCCCATTGTGAAAAGATAAGGACTGAAATTTTCTCCCTCCTTGAGGATTTTTACTATCTTGTGCTATGATATGGTGTTTCTTTGGTTATGGATTTGATGATGATGATGCACTACCTCTTGGAGGTCATTTTCTTGCTATTGTGGTGGTTTATCTTGGCATCTTATGGTTATCTTGTTGCTATTGGATTGGTAAGGATTTTTACTTGTTGCTATCATTTGTAATTCAAGCTCAAGGTTGATTTTGCTAAGGTTAGGTAGGGATTATAAGTGCATACACCCCTACTTTATATCCACCATAATTTTCAAGCATAGAATTATTGTTTTGCAAGGGTTTGCTAAGGAAGTATAAGTGCATACACCCCCTAGTTTTAAACCCTAGCTAGGTTGCTTGCCTTGGGAATAAGAACATTTATACCCCAA
>JASDQU010588267.1:20714-38781 GCA_032191745.1 Picea mariana | reverse complement strand
CTTTAAACTGTGGATGCATTCCTGTGCGACACCAACTGCATCTAATATTTGTCTTCCTTTCAGGAAACCGAGTTGCTCCTCTGAAAGTGCCCTGGAGAGTAAAGGGCGAATTCGATTGGCAATGATCTTAGAAATCAATTTGTAACATAGATTGCAGAGTGAAATGGGACGAAAGTCTTTGAAATGTCTAGGAAGATTTGTTTTAGGAATCAAAACTAAATAGGTGTTGTTTAGCTGAGGATTTATTACGCCTCTTGTTCTAGCATCCTCCACGACGTCTAGAAGATCCTGACCCATAATATCGAAAAAATGGAGATATAGTTCAACCGACCATCCGTCGGGTCCAGGACTCTTTTATTTTTTGAAACCCTTTAGAACTGCCAGTAATTCCTCCTTTGAACAGGGGGATTCCAAGGCTAGAGCCTCCTCGGCTGTCACCATCTTTGGGAAGCGACTTGCTAACTCCACCTGTGCAGTAAGGCTTGGAGCAGTGGTAACCTGAAAAAAAGTTTTAAAATGGTTGACAGCGGCCGTTTTGATGTTTTCCTGTGCATGATGTGTAGTGCCATCCTCCTCCTCAATATCCCAAAGCTATTTTTTTGAACAACGAGCACTGGAAAATCGATGAAAGAACCGGGTATTTTTATCCCCTCCAGCAAGCCAGAGCATCCTGCTCTTTAAACGCCATCTTTCTTCATCTTCACGCAGGAAAGATGATTGAACTTTTTCCAGCTCACGGATTTTGACGTTGATGTTCGAATTAGCAATATCCTGGATCTGTAAGCGGTGTAGGGCCTCTATCTCCTTTTCAGTCCTGTTGATGGCATCCTGTTCCACTTTTTTTTTTTCTTTTAGCCAAATAGAAGTTTGGAATTTTAAAATGGATAATTTGTTTACCAAATTACCCTGTGGATCTCCAGGCAGCGAACGAGAATTATTCTCCCACGTCGATCTGACCAGGCTATTGAAGGAATCCTCCTTTAACCAAAGCGGGTTGAATTTAAAAGGTTGTCCCGCTCCATAACCTCCCAAACCGATCTGTAAGCATATGGTAGCATGGTCCGATAGGAAAGGGAGGTTTACCCACGCATGGCAGCTTCGAGATGGAGATAACACATCTTCAGATATAAGAAAGCGGTCAAGTCGCTTTGCTATGCTGGTCGATCCTTGTCTTCCATTTCTCCATGTGGGTAGAAGCTCAACCGGTTTCAGATCAATCAGGTTGTTCTTGTAAAACACTTGATTAAAGAAGCTCATGAGCGGATCATTGGTCGCTTTTTCACCCCATATCTCCAATGGGCTGGTGGTTAAGTTTAGATCCCCCGCTATGATGAGGTTTCTTGCCGCTAAAAGCCCGAGTTCATCCAGTCACTCCCAAAAGGCCTTGCGATCAGCACATGGGCCGTAGACATTCAGAATGTTGAAAGAAGAATTAAGTTCAAAACAGCTTCCTGATAGTAGAATTCCTCCAGGGCTGAGCATCGGTCTAAAATCAAAGAGAGAAGGGTCCCATGCGGCCAGAATTCCTCCCGAGGTGCCCACAGAGCTAGCCGCACAGATCAACCAGTTAGGCCAGAGGTGATGCACGAAACCCCTGGTTGCGGAAGCATTCACAAGTGTTTCTTGCAGAAAAATAATAGACGGTTGTGTCTTCTCCAGAAGTCTTCGCATGGAGGCAAATTTCAGGGCTCCTCCAACCCCTCTTATGTTGAGGGATAGAAGGATCATGTATTACCTCTAGCTAGGGATTTTAATCCTCTAAGCGCCCCATGATTTGTAATAGTAGCTATGTTGCCCGAAGCTTTCATTCCAGTCAGAGTTTTCTTGCGGGCACTAAAATGGATACATCACTTAGTGTAAAGGTAGTATGCAAGAAAATTGATCCCACACATTACCTACTACCCCATGTGAGATGCCCCATGGCAACCGTGCCCCCCTTCTTGCTTCCACATTCCCTCCCTTCTCCATGTGAAAGTTGGGATGTGGGAGGTGGATTGCTTATTCTTCCCAAAACATCACCCCGCATCATTGTTTAGAAAGATGGCCCCACACCACCTAAATGAAAAATAATGAAGTAACACATGGTATTAAGTTGGAAGTTGGTGAAAGATTAAGCATGCTTAATGAGCCTAAATAGAAATTTCCTAAGAATCATATCTTAAATGTTGTGCACCTCGCTAATATGTATTGAGATAGCTTGGTTATGGGACATGAGTCTACTAATTAGTTTCAAAGGAAGGTATGTTTCCTATGTCATGTATTAAGTCCAACTTAGAAATGAAATTTTCCAATATGAGAATTTATCTCTAATTGAAATTTCTCACCCAAATCGAAATGAAATTTTCCATTATGAGGATTTATTTCTAGTTGAAATTTTTGAGTTGGCAAAAATGAGAATATTTTATATGGCCTTGTATTTAGTCTATGCCATAGTATTGTGCAACACTATTGAGAGTTTGATTATAAGAGGGGATATTACACTTTTGAGAGCTTGACCATAAGGGGATGTGAACATTGAGGTAGACTTTGTACAAATGTGGTACCTTATGTTGTGTAAGAAAAATGCTTGCCACCGTTTTTACAAATTTCAAAATTCTTTTGTTTATGGAGTTAAGAAGTTGTTAATAATGATTGAGCCAGACAAGTTGAATAAAACAATTAATGAAATGTTTTAAAATAATTGAAAATAAGGAATATCATTTTTATGAGAACATATATACTTATATTCATCTCTATGGATTTGAAAGAAAACCTAAAGTCCTTCCCAAGTTTATTTGTGATAGAGATTTCTTACAAAATTTTGCAAGTAAGAGTTAAAATGATTTTAATTTATAAATGGTAGAAGAAGAAAACGATTCATTTCAATATCATTTGAGTTTTTTTTGTTATTATATGAAGGATATTGAGCATTTTAAACATGTTGTTAGGGAAATGAACATTTTTAATTTGAAGGAAGTCGAACATATTCCAAGGTAAGACCAAAGCCAAAGATTTTCCAAGTTATGTCCAATTAAGAATATTCAAAACTCAAACTCATATGATATCAATCAAATACAAATCAAGCTTTACTAAACCTAAGAATTAGGATAAAGAGGAGGAATTTGATAAAGAACCCAAGAAGAAAGAAGAAGATAAATAGGAAGTCTACAAAGATAGAAAATGTTATGATAACCATGGATGTGACTATTTGATGGTTGGGTTTGAAGGGAGATACCTTATCTACTAGACATTCGAATGCTAAGGGATTTGAGTGGAGATATGAGAAATGGAATAAACTTATAGAATATGCTAATAATTATAATGTTGTAGTTAATGAGTCAAAAAATTCTTATATTGTTTTCAAGGGCTAACATGATGGCCAACAATGTGGGAGGTGTAATTCAAACACTAAGAATTCAAATTCAAGTCATGATGTTATAGATACAAATACTGCTAGTAAAAATGATAGTATCACTTTGCCTACAAGAAATGAGAAGACGACTAATGGAAATGGTTTTGAAAATTATGAGAGAGTGAAGAGCCTAGGAAAATTAAGAGCACAAATGAACATTCAACACATGTACATGTGAAGATAAAAATTTCTAGAGCTAGTAATGGTGGGAAGGAAATTATTGAATGGGGATCTTCTTGATGGAGACAAAATTGCAAATGTAAAAAATAATGGAGATGATATTGATTTGAATAAGAACCCCTCTTGGGTTGTTACCCAATTTCAAAGAAGGAAGTAATTTATTAGGTAAACCTWGACATAAKATCTTCTTGTGATTAAAGGCAATTTTATCACCTTTCATAATGTTAATTTTGACAAGAAAAACAAGAAGTTACAATTTTAAAGGGTGGATATGAAGGGAAAGAAAGTTTCAAAGGAGGAAAATGTAAATTTTGATGTGATAAATTAAAAATACACATGATTTGTTAGGTTACACATGAACATTGGATAATTTCTAGAGAAAACTATGAATAATAGGATGTGGAGATTGAAAGATTGAAAAATAAGATGTTATTTTGGTAAGTATTCCAAATCCTAAACCATTTTCCATAAAATCCCTTGGTGATGAGTCAAGAAATCCCATAGAAAGTAAGTCTAAAGTTAAAGTGAAAAAAAATTCAATCCTTGTTGCATGACAAAGACATTATAAGTAATTTGGAGGACATAATAAAGTTGTTCTTGGAAATTTTAGGAGTAGCTGACATAACTCATTATTCAACCCAAAGAATTCTCACTTGAGAACATGTATTAAATATAGGGATGGACAAAGAGGAATATTTTTATTAAAAATATGTTCAATTATTTGTCAATAAACTTAAGACATAGAATTCTTTAGAAAAACAAAAGAATCATTTGCCTACAAACATGAGATTATTAAAAATTCATAGATGATGGAATTATAGACTAAAGTGTTATGACCTAAGGGGGGGCATATATAGGGTTAAATGTATATGATATGACCCCAAGGGGGGAATATATGGGGCTAAATGTATATGTAATGTGTAAATATATATGTAATCAAGTCGGCCTAGTAGTAAAGGAACCTCATGTGCAAGTGTGGATAGGTATTTATAGATATCATATATTCATTATTGTAGACATATGAATTGTGATGTATGAATGTATTTGGTTATGTGGAGGAGGTTCTCCTATTATTTCAAAAGTTATTGTATAACTTATATATCTTGGAGTTGTGATCCACGCTCACATTCTATACATGGTGTGTATTTATGTTTTGTTATGATAATTTAAGCATTTGGATCATAACATTTGGTATCAAAGCATTGATCCTAGGGTTTTTCTTCCTCAATAAAATCATCTTGGAATTTTCACTATAACTTTTTTTCGGGGCCACTTTAGAAAGTGAAACTTGGATGATGTTTATAATATATATCAGGCTACCCGTGGTATGAATTTTAGCTTCGGGCTCATTGTACATTCGTAGATACGCCCCGAGGAAGATAGCATTTTTCACTAGTCCTGTAACTAGTCTCAAACATGTGTTCTGAGTAAAATAGTCGTATCTTATTCATACATGATCCAAATTCTATGAAACTAGATTCATTACAAATAGGATAGTTTTTAGTATTTTGGGAGTGAATTTCATAATCTAGTGTTGAATATTGGAGGCATGGAATTTTATACAAGTTCTCTCTCTTGGAAAGGCCAAAACTCAACAAGGTTTTGGGAAGTTACCCTAAATTTCACTTGGAACATTCAATTTTCGTCAAACCTGTGGAATTGAAGAGAATACATTTCAGAGTAATACAGGTCAAAATTTCATACTCAGAAGGGTCAAAATTTCAGAAATACACTAGAAGGAAGGACAACTAGAAGGACTAGCGCCAAATCAGGGTTTCAAAGGTATGTTCACTTAAAACTATCATAACTTTCTATTGGAATGTCTAATTGAGATGATTCAAAAGTCACTGGAAAGATGAAACATATAATATCATATTGGAACAAGGATTATAACCATTTGAGATCATTATTTCTAATATATTAAGGTTGTGAGTTTAGGTTTGGGTGATACCTCAATTAAGAATCAATGACAATAGCTAGATTTAATGGAGATGAAGATAAAGATGAAATCAATCCCAGGGAATGGTTGAGGATGATAAAGGAAAACAATTGGAGTCATTTGAAGGTAGTATTTTACTTGAGGGGTGAAGCTTTTAAGTGGTGAGATAACCTTGATGAAGGTACTAAAAATTCTCCCACATGGGAAAATTTTGAAGAACTTTTCTCAAATAAGTGGATTAAGAATACAAAAAGGGAGGAGATGTATAAAATTCAAGAGGATTTAAAGGAATCAAAAGAAAATGTCTCCAAATTGAAAAATTATAATGAGGAGCTAAGAAATTATATTACAAAGAAAAATGATGAGTTCATCCAGATGCAATCCCTTAATGAATCACTCATCCATGAGGTTAAGAATCTAAAGAAATAAAAGAGTAGAAAAACAAAGTGGGAAAAAGATGATTCAAAGGAAGAATCGAAAAAGAAATATGAAGAGGTGTGTATATTATGAAACCATAATAAAAATATGAGGTTAAAACATTAAAGAAGAAAAGAAGAATTATCAAAATCAAGAAGAAATGAGGATCTTGGATGAAGAATCTACCAAAATGCTTGAAGAGGAAATTTGTAAGAAGGTTGAGAAATCCCTAAATACTAATGAGGTAAAATTAGAAATGCAATCTAGAATTGAAGACTGACGTAAGAATTTGATAGATGGGGTCACATTCCAGCTTCAAAAGGAGAAAGAAGACAAGATTCAAGAAGGTCAACATAAGATACTTGAAGAAGTTGAACTCCATTTAAAGGATGTACATGTCAAATATGATGGTATTATATTCAAGGATAGAGTAATCAAAGACCAAGAAAATATGACCGAGGATTTCGTTGTCTCTTACAAGAAGATAAATGAAGTGGGTGTGTAGAGTGAGAAAAAACCATCAAATGTGAAACCATATCGACACCCTCATTACCAGGAAAGATTTCAAGGAAGACAAGAAGATCGATATCAACATTATCAAGGAAGAAGATGTAATACTTGTCAATATTCATGGAACAAGATGTCATAAAACCACTCTTCAACAAGCTATTATCAGAGACCAACAACCACTACAAAGTGGAGAAGCTTCAACAACAATACATGGAATCAAGGGAAAGAAAATTATGCAACAACTAGCCACCAATGATTACAACCGAAAATAATTGATTTTTGATGGATGGATCATCATCAATGGAAAGAAGAAATGAGGAACATAAGAAAATCATATTTCTTGGTTTCATCACATGTGAAACCTTTAATTGCAAAGCTTTGAGGACAAATATTTTTTAAGGAGGGTATTGTGTTATGACCCAAGGGGGGGCATATATAGGGTTAAATGTATATGATATGACCCCAAGGGGAGAATATATGGGTCTAAATGTACACATAATGTGTAAATATATATGTAATAAAGTCGGCCTAATAATAAAGGGGGCTCATGGGCAAGTGTGAATAGGTATATATAGATATCATGTATTCATTATTGATCACATATGAATTGTGATGTATGAATGTGTTTGGTTATGTAGAGGAGGTTCTCCTATTATGATCCAAATGCTTAAATTATCATAACATAATAGAAATACACACCATGTACAAAATGTCAGCGTGGAGCATAACTCTAAGATAGATAAGTTATACAATAACTTCTGAAACAATAGGAGAACCTCCTCCACATAACCAAATACATTCATACATCACAATTCTTATGTTTACAATAATGAATACATGATATCTAGATATACCTATTCACACTTGTACATGAGACTCATTTACTATTAGACCAACCTTATTACATATATGTTTACACAATACATATACATTTAGCCCCACATATGCTTTGCTTAGGATCATATCATATACATTTAACCTTATATATACTCCCTTGGATCATAACATAAAGACTCTTAAGAAATTAAATAAAAAATGTGATGAGATTAATTAGAAGAGACCATAAATTTTTATGGAATAAAATAATGCCATGAAGACTTTGAAAGGACTAAAAAATTATGCATAAAAAAAAAAGGTTTAACACAGAATAATTTGAATCCCAAGTTACACAAACTAGTACCAAGTTTTGATAACATGAATCAAATATCCGAGATACAGATTCAAAAGTAGTTAACAAAATTAGTTATTGATAATGTACAAAGTAAGTCTTTAATAAAAGAGAAAGTAGTTTTGCTTCATGAAGCCAATGTGGAGTTACTCGAAGCAAAGATTAAAGGATAATCGATCATAGGCCCACAATGTAAATTCATCAAGAGATGGGTTGATCAACCTTCGTTGCAAGCACTAATCTTAATTAAATTTATTATTTTGTTGGAACAATTAGGATACCTCTTGAAAAGTCTTTTCAAGTCAATGGGTTGATTATAAATCAATTCTTTATAGTGAAAAATAGGATCTTTCTAAATTATTGTCTCCATAAATTATTTTCTTTCATCTCTCATTTTTCCCTCTAAACTTAGTTTATTTGTTTCAACTAATTTCCTTGGTTTGAAATTAGGAATTGTAGAACTCAATCTGAGTCCATTTTCACTGTGTCTTATTTGTGGTATTCTTTTAGGTCCTTTTATATTATTTGGTCCTTGTGACCACCATCGTGAAGGTAAATGTTTTTTTTATTCATTTAATTTTTAATTTGTATCATAAAGTCCTTTAATTTTTTCATTGAGATATCTTGTAATTTTTTAAACAAATATAATTCATCAAGTCTTCTAATTTATTCATTGATATTTCTTGTAATTCTTTAAACAAATATAATTCATAGGAATTTTTTGTAATTCTTTAATCAAATATAATTCAACCTCAGCGGATTTGGTAGGGCTGAGTGAGGGAGATTGATCGCTTAGCTGCTTTGCTTAGCTCGGAGCGATGGACAGCAGATAGCTCCTGCTCACATATAATATATGTGAGCAGGCTTACATATAATATATGTGAGCCTGCTCCCATATAATATATGTGAGCCTGCTCCCATATAATATATGTGAACAGGCTCACATATAATATATGCGAGCCTGCTCACATATAATATATGTGAGCCTGCTCACATATAATATATGCGAGCAAGCTTACATATATTATATGTGAGCCTGCTCACATATATTATATGTGAGCTAATATATGTGAGCAGGCTCGCATATATTATATATGAGCAGGCTCACATATAATTCATAGGAATTTTTTGTAATTCTTTAATCAAATATAATTCATAGACTTTTTAATGATTGCATTTTTAAGACTATGATATTATTTTTTATCTCCTTTAAAAATTATGACAAGATGCACAGCATTTATGAGTTTGATATGGTTTAATTTGAAGCAAGATAGTGAGTATGTTTCCTTAATACACCTTTTAAATTTAAAACAAAAATTCTTCAAAGTTTCCATCCTTTTATTTTCTTTGTAATTTCTTTCTTTTACAAAAGAGAAAAAAAAGTCTCTTTGTTCTTTACATTGATATTTCTTTGAGCCGTGGATTGGATATTATTTAAGAGTGAGCCAAATTGAAAGGTTAATAATCTTTCATGAGCTGTGAAGTTTGTCAATGATTGGTCCACCTCACAAGCAATCCTTTTAAGTTAATATACATGTATAATTCTATTTTTAAGTGCCTTTGGCATTAAGTTTGGGTTATTGTTAAATTTTGTGTAATATTTTTTCAACACTTTGAAGTTAATATAATCCTTTTAAGTTAATATACATGTATAATTTTATTTTTAAGTGCCTTTGGCATTAAGTTTGGGTTATTGTTAAATTTTGTATAATATTTTTTCAACACTTTGAAGTGTTAAATGAAATTTTATTTTTATGTATATTTTTAGTTCATTAACATTAATTGATGGTATTTGGAAATAATTATTAATTGAATTGTATTTTAGAAATTCAAAAGAGAACCATCTTTTTTAAAAAGAGTGAGAGTATTCATGTTCTTCTAGGAAATCACCTTTCAAAGGTTGAAATAATCCTTGTTCTCAATTAAGGAATAATCTGAAATAACTCTTCCAAACTTTGTAAAAACAAATCTTGGCAAATTTTGAAGTCAACAATTAGTTTGAAGTCCAAAAATTTCAAGAAGATGAAAATAATCACTTGACGATTGGCATTCCAAGGAAACTCCGTAATAGAGGATGTGTTGCTTGATGCAACCACAGTTGAAGAGAGATGGAAAAAACTGAAGTGTCAAAAAAAGAATGGGTAGTAATAGAAGGATGAAGGACTTGAAAAGAAGTGTGTTCAAAGATTGAAGGATGAAAGAAGTTTTGAGTTTATCAATGGTGAACAAAGTTTGTCTATGACCCAAGCCAATCTACAAAATACCACCAGTGAGTAAGAACACATCAAATCTTTGATTGAGAGTGTGCATCTCACAATTATAACAATTCCCAAGCATGAATAAAAGCCATCAAATATTGGTTTTTCCCATTTAGGTTTCCAGAGATAATATTGTGTCTACTGTATTGAATTTTTTGTGATTGTGGGTTGATATCTCGTTTGATTGAAGTCACATGTTTGTTAATTCATTAATGTGAATTTGTGTTAATTGCGTTATTGTAATATGTTCATATTCCTTTGAATGATCAAGAACATTGTTAAACACCACAACATTACAATCCATTGATTGGAATCATGGATTCATAGTCACAACGTTTAATTGGTTACCTACAACTTTCTACATATGGGCATAAATTTATATATGTTTCATTAATTTTTAGAAGATGCATAAGGATCCTACAACCATACATCCCCAAGTCCATGTGCTTCAGCACTCACTTACAACCATCTAACAATTAATTACAAAAATATATATCTTGAAAGTGTATTGTGCCCTCTTGTAGTGAGAAATAATGTGTAATTCATGTATTAAATCGGCATGGTGATGAATTCATATCAAGTTGGGTGATGCTCTATTCAAACCGCATCCCCCACAAGTCAATTTCACTTAATTGAATAGTTGGCCTATACCAAAGTCATTCTATCTTTTTTTTGTTCACCGGTTTGAAGTGATGGTTTAAGTGTTGTAACCTATATGATCAACCATTGTTTGACTTGCCCAATCCAATTGCACAAAAATGCATACACACAAAGCATTCTCCAAGTTGGGCATTGGATTCATTAGCTACAACAATCCATATATGTGTGTGTGTGTGGATTGACATGAAGGTGTGTTATTATCATTGTTGGGTTGAATCTTGTGACCAGTTGAAGTATATTGTTTTATTGTCTTGACAAACATAGAGAGCTAGGCATGAGCATTTAAATAACATATTTTATTGGTTTCTCGAGACATATGCATATCTCTTCAATGACTTGAGATATGATTGATTCAGTGCTATGTTTGTTGAGTATGATTGTTTTCCATTGTTTGACATTAAAATTGGCATTGTAACTAGAGTTGAACATACTCATTCACACATGTGGGGAAATAACAAGTAGAGAAGCTTGTACTCATCTTGCCATAAAATTGTCAAGACAATTAATTTTTAATTTCATAGTAAGAATCCATGTTGACAAGAAGGACCAACCATTTACGGATCATATTAATATCAAAGTGGTTGAATTTGTGACCTTGAAGAAGTTGCCATAAATTTGAGGATAAATCATACCCAACATGGGTAACACAATAAAAAGAGAAAGGTTGGAAGTCCTAAGGGTCATCGATGTGCAAATCCAAGAGAAGAATCATCACTTGAAGGAGAGGAGAGGAGAGTTGGAAAATGACCTTGAGACTTCTGCAAAATTGTTACCCTTATTAAGGGAATTGGTTGTTGAACATCAAGACACTCTCACCACTATTATGGCAGACTGGAATAGGAGAAAAAAATGACTTGCAATTGGGAGAGCAATTGATTAATTTGGATGATTGGAAAGAATAAAGGCTCGCTTAGATGATGGATCAACTATTCCGAGAATTGGAAGTCAAGGAGGAGGCCCTAGCCAAGCTATAGGTAGTTTTCCAAGAGACCAAGGAAGTGAAATCACCTTCCATTGCTACTATATAACCCAATACTATGACCAAGATAAGTATGGAAAGCTCACCCTCCATGGATATTTATCAATCTATTTTAGAAGAGCCCTCTCATGTTTTTGAAAAACATAGTAGAAGCATAGGTTTCAAGCTAATGAGAAAAATGGCATGTGATGGCCAAGAGATAGGAAATAGAAGCCAATGGATTATAAACCCCATTGTAATCGAACATGGGGTCAAGTATGAATTCCTAGGTTTTGGTGAATAAGAGAAAGTGAGTGAATGAAAACCTTTGATAAGGTAAGTGATCCAGGTGTATTTTTGACCGAAAAATTGATGTTTTCAAATGTTGGTGAAAAGGATTCCATTGTGAAGATATCTATGAGATCTTTCTAACGCAACTTGATTGAGTTCAAACGGACGTTGTATGCCAAAGTTATTGTGTTCTAAAGTTTTGGAAAAACACGCAAAAAGTCAACATGTGTCTAACACGTGGCAGCACTAGGACATGACACGTGGCAGTGTCCGGGTGCCACACGTGACACTAGAGTTGACATGGTAGGTGATGATGTGGCACTAGAGCTGACATGGAAGGCACTGACGTGGGAGATGATTGTGTGTTGACTAGGAAGTTCACTTTGCATCCGGGTTGTTGAATCAGAAGGTGAAATACGGACCAATCAGAGCGTGCCATGTGGCACCCCCAAATCGAGATAAAAAGGTTTAGAAATCCGAGTTTGATGGCCGAATGAAATCGAACCTCAGACCTCGTGGGTGGTAGGTCAACGGTTTACAGTTAGGTCGTTGGTTGGAGTTTGTTATGTGTCGTCGACGTATATTTTATTTAATGTCATGGTTGTAACGAAAAAATTAAAAACGGGGGTCCGTGGGGGTTGAACCCTGGATCTCTGCCAATATTTCTGCCGTTATAACTATCTACACCGCCAACGCAAATGCCTTTACCAACGTATCATGGGAGTTTGTTGATTTGAATGATGTACAGACTTTAATTTTATTTTATTGTTGTAACCATAGTCCAAAGGGAGAGGCCGCGGGGTTGACCCCGCAACCTCCACCATATGATTATTTGTTTTGAACAACGAATATCACTATTGCACCAAGGTTTTAACTATAGTTTGGTCGACCATATATTGCATATGGTTATTGTTTGGCTATTATAATATTTGTTTTGTTAAACCATATATCGTATGGTTGTTATAAATATTTCAATTTGGTTATTAAAATATAGCCATATATTCCATCCTCCATTAAAATTGGATCAAATAATGAATTGATCCATCAACCTTTGTTATGTAACAAAGGAATTTTTTTCATTAAAAACAAGTTCATTTTGTAAAGAATTTATATGTAAATGCAGAGGTATTTCTTGCATAAAATATATTGGAGAAGTGGGTTTTAGACTTAGTTTTGGCAGTCAAGCTGTGGAGGTGATTTTTCCATTGTGCCAAAGCCTTGTAGCAGAGTTGGAGACAACATTGTATGCAGGTTGGGAGATTTTTGATGTAATATGAGCATTTGAACATCATTAATAAAACAATCACTCATTGGAAGCAAACCATGAGATGTAGCCCAAGAGAGGTGAACTCCCTTATCAACCTCATCTTTGTCTCTTCTTTATTATTTCTGCTATTCTTTCTTCAATTCCTAAATTATTAATTATTCACTAAGTTTTTTTTAGTATTGAAAAAAAATAAGCTCACTTTTATAACTTGCAAATAAGTCACATTTTCATATCAGTAAGAGGGATCAAAGAAAGGGCAATGTCAGTTGAAGAAAAGGTAACAAAAAAAGGAGTGGACAATAGACCATTACTCCAACATGCATGTAGAAAATTGAATGAAATGAACCAAGGGATGTTTCTTCCATCCAAAACTACACAAACTAAAGAAATATGGAAAAACATCCCTTGTTGTTTCTATTCATGTAAGAAGAAAGGCCACAAGGTTGATGATTGTTGGCACTTTGGTGCATGTTCCATTTGTGGTATGAGAGGCCACCAAGTGACTACTTGTTGAAAGAAGCAAGAACTCAGAAGGAGGAGTATCAAAGGACCAATCCTTTTGAACTAGGGAAAGAAGAAGAAGAAGATGAACGAAAAGAGGATGTTGAGTAGCCTATGTGTTGGGTATGTGTTATATTCTTTGCATGTGTGTGGGGGGGCGTGTCAGATTCGACAACTGCGTCTTACGATCCCTCGTAGTAGTGCTCTGGTTGTGTCTTGTGCGTCGGGCGCTTTCCTAGGGGGGTCCCAGAATGGGGCAAGTATGCCCCCCCCGGTTACATGCAGCGTTTGGGGCAGTGCCCAGAAATTTTTTTTGGGCGGTTTTTGCTCTTTTTTAGTGGATTTTGCTATTTTTAGCGGTTTACTAAAAATAATCCCGGTTTTAGGGATTAGGGTTTTGGTATCTACGGAATACCTAAAAACATTGTATATATTGTATAGTGAATGGTGAAATTCGAGATAATGAATATAAGAAAGGTTTTCTCGGTTGAGGGTTTTCGGTATAAATCTCTGTGTACTATGTGAATGAGCCATTGATTAAATTATGTTTTGCTTAAGAATCTATATGCATTGCTTTACTTCACAGGTTTAAAACTTACATGTGGTATCAGAACAATGTGGTATCACATTTTCATATCAATAAGAGGGATCAAAGAAAGGGCAATGTCAGTTGAAGAAAAGGTAACAAAAAAAGGAGTAGACAATAGACCATTACTCCAACATGCATGTAGAAAATTGGATGAAATGAACCAAGGGATGTTTCTTCCATCCAAAACTGCACAAACTAAAGAAATATGAAAAACATCCCTTGTTGTTTCTATTCATGTAAGAAGAAAAGCCACAAGGTTGATGATTGTTGGCACTTTGGTGCATGTTCCATTTGTGGTATGAGAGGCCACCAAGTGACTACTTGTTGAAAGAAGCAAGAATTCAGAAGGAGGAGTATCAAAGGACCAATCCTTTTGAACTAGGGAAAAAAGAAGAAGAAGATGAACAAAAAGAGGATGTTGAGTAGCCTATGCAGCCTTGAGAAATTTGTCAACGTTGCAATTTAACTGGACATTGGGAAGCCAACTATTGGAGGCTTCAACTATAACTTCATCCTATGAACTGCACTTCCAAAAGAAAAGTTTGGAGAATCAAGGTTAAGGGGAAAGAAGATATCTCCACACTTGCATGCTAATGAGCAATGATTGATCAAGGAAACCTACTATGGAAGACAATTCTTCAATCTTGGATGGAATTTTCACAAGTTTGCTAAGAATAAAGAGTGTGTTGGTGAATAGAATATCATGTTTCACCTTTGAGTTGAAGGTTGGTGGGACCAAAAGCATATGAATGGGGAGGTGTGATCCAAAATAACCCTCTCCCAAACTTTGTAAACTATAAATCTTGGAAAAGTTTGAAGCCAACAACCAACTTGAAGTCAAAAGGCCAAAGGCCTCAAGAAGATTAAATGAATCACTTTATGGTTGGAATTCCAAATTATCTATATAATATAGGATGCCTTGATTGATGCAACCATAACTGAAGAGAGATGTAAAAAAAAAAACTTGGGAACAATAATGGATAGTAGAAAAAGGATGAAAGAATCAGAAAGAAGAAGTATGTTTGAAGATTAGAGGAGAAAGGGAATTCTGAGCCCATCCACGGTGATCAAAGACCGTCTCTAAGCCAAAACAATATGAAAAATACAACCAGTGAGTAAGAATACACAAAATATTTGATTGAGAGTGTTAGCTCACATTTGTAACAATTCTTGAGAATGAATAGAATCCATTAAATGTTGGTTTTCCCATTTGGGTTGCTAGGGTAAATTCCATGTCTTTTTTTTTTTTGAATTGTTGTGTGAATGTGGGTTGGTATCTCCTTTGATTGATTGACTATCTATTATAATTACATGCTTGTAAAATGATCTCATGTTTGTTTATTCACTAATGTGTATTCTCCTTAATTGCAACATTGCAATATGTCAATATTCCTTTGAATGTTCAAGCACATTTTGATTACCATAACACTACAATATGTTTGGTTTGAATCATTGATTAATAGCTACAATGATTGTTTGGTTACCTAAATCCTACTACAAAGGGGCATAAATTTATATATGTTTCATTAAGTTTTGGATGAAGTTGAGGGATATTACAACAATACCTCCCCAAGTCCATGTGTTTTGGCACTCACTTACAACAATCAACATATTAATTAAAAAAAATGAATATACCTTGAAAGTGTATTTTGTTTGTTTGTGGAAAGAAGCAATGTGTAATTCATGCTCTTGAATTGGCATGGTAATGAATTCATATTGATTTGGGTGATTCTATGTTCAAGCCACATCCACTATAGCTCAATTTTCATTTAATTGAATCATTGTCATGTACCACAATGATTCTACCTTTTGGTATGTTTGTTGGTTTGAAGTGATCGCTTGAGCACTATGTAAACTACATGCTTCATCCATCATTTTATTTGCCTAAGCCAATTGCACAAAACAACATACACACAAGGAATCAAACTAGGCATTGGAATCATTAGCTACAAGCACATCATTTCACAAGCATGTAATTATAATAACCCACATAGATGTAGATATAGATATAGATATATTGTCTTGAATGTGTATATAAATGCATGCACATTATTATCATTGTTGGGTTGATTCTTGTGACCAACTGGAGTGCATTGTTTTGTTGGCTCAACAAACTTGGAGAGTTGGTCCTGAGCATTTGAATAGTGAAGTTTATTATTTTGTTAGAACATATTCATATCTCTTCAATGGGTAGAGCTATGGTTGATTGAGCACTTTGTATGTAGATTTCAATTGTTTTCCACCATTGTTTGGAATTGATATTGGCATGTAACTAGAGTTGAACCAATTCATTCATGCTTGTTAGAGAATAGCAAGCAAAGAAGCTTGTATTTAGCTTGACATATATTGTTGAGACACTAAATTTTTAAGTTTACAATAAGAATTTTGTTTATGAGATGGATGGGCCATAGGTTTACAAATCAATGAATCATAAACAACAAGTGGTTGGGGGCACACTATCGACAACCACATTAACATTATAGGGTAGGYATATTGTTTCCTTTATGGACCYGATACACATATGATGGATTGTACCATAATTAAGAAACCATCCATAAATCCATGCCAAATGATTCAAGTGGTTGAAGAAGAGGAGAATTGGGAATCTTTTTGGCCTCCCACTCTCAACTTAGTCGTATGGGCAACTTAAGGCCGATGAAGACTTTCTAYCAGAGGAACATGATCAAGATTTTTCTGAGCAAAGAAGGACATTGGAGATAACTTTGTAAGATATTAGATATGGATAAAGATAGAGGAAGGGCTCCAAAGACCAATCATTGATAAGGGAAATGTGATATAATTAGAACTCAAACTSTAGGATCTAACTGATCAATTGAAGGTGTTGAATTGAGATATAAATGTTTGAAGAAGTATATGCATTTTTGAGTGTCTATTGCATGTTGATGGAGGTGGTGACTTAGGTTCCAATGTGGTGAGGGTATGAAAATTCCATACCTTCTTCTTGAAGGACCTCTAGGTTCTAGTGAACATTATGGAGAGGATGATAGTAGACATGGTGGTCAATCTAGGGTTAGATATCAACGTCATTTCTTCCATGTTCTAGGATGATGTCCCTGTCAAACCTCCACTGATGCATAGTCCAGTAAAAATCCAAGCTACCAATCATATTCCATGCAAACCTATTGGGAGGATAATTGTGATAACAACTACTATTATGAAATAAAGGAATATATGAACTTTGAAGTAATAATGATTTTAAGAGAATCATATTGGATGCTCTTCAAACAACCTTGGATATAATCTATGAGAGGCACAGTCTTCTCTAAAAAACTAGCAAAAACGTTACAAAAACTTAAAACAAAGTGATGATCCCACTAGTTAAGAGAAAATGAGTGGTGGAAGAAAACATTAAAGCCACTGACAAGGATGAGTCATTGGGACCTAGTCCATACATGGGCCATATGAACATGGCAAGATAGAAATACACCAACCTAGTACCCAATACCAAGGGCATCCTGCACATGGACATATGATCAAGAATATTCTAACAAAATACTATAGGAATGGGCACATGAGAATCATGAAGTCTACCCTGTATATGTTAATAAACCATTTCAGGTAGAAAATCAAAAGACTAGTTTGATAATGGAGTTTGAGAAATGACAAGACCCAGTCAGACATATAAAGTGGATCGAGAAGTAGATGGAGTTATTTTCCAATGAAGAATGAGTGAAATAGTTTTTATGACACTTGTGATGATAACATTTCAATGGTGGATGATTTACTTCCTCTTGAAGCCAAAAGTTACTTTGCCAAAACTCAAAACAATGTTCTTGTGATAGTTCAGTAAAGTCAAAAGTGAAAACTATTGGTGTTATTATGGTGCAATAAGATTTCAACATCTACAATGATTATTGCAGATGAAACATATCAAAAATCTCAAAGAGACAACAATACATATCATCCCACCATTTACC
>JASDQU010588267.1:2807-15833 GCA_032191745.1 Picea mariana | reverse complement strand
TGAAATTGAGGGCAAAGTCCTTTGTTACCTGTGCATTGTATCCTTGGATCTTCTCACAAAACCTCATGCAACCAACCTGCTCAAATGAAACCCTAAATGCAGGATCATAATTCACCAACTTCAAGCTCTATGGCTCACATCTCAACACACTGCCTCCCTTGTTGTAATTCTTTTTCTCCTGAGTTTCCATGCTACAGATATAGGCTAAAACAATGAGACTGGTAAGGACAAGGAGGTTCAAAGGCCAAAACTCTAACAGGGTTCTTTACACAGTGGAAAACAGGGTTAGGGTTTGCTCAAAATGTGTCAAACTGACTCATCAATGCAATAAGAAAGTTTTTAGATCGCAGGTAATAGATGCAAGATCATTTTTTAGACACATGATATAACCCTTCAATATTTGCGCAACGAAAAATAGAGGAATGGGGGATGTGTAGCAAGCGAGTACTATGTGGAGACTGTGTAGCAGATATGCAGAGTTTGCATAGCGAGTGAGGTATTTCAATTTTTCTGGAGAACAGAGGTCTGATTGATGGCATAGAGTGTCTGCAATGAAAAATGGAAGGGGAGATATATGCATAAGTTGAGCAAAGACGATTTGAAATCTGATTTGATTGTTTTCGAATGATCTGACAGTTTGTGTATCATCCAGGAACTTGCGCAACGAGTTTGTGTTGCGTGTGTACTTTTTGTAGCTCAAGTACCACAAACATTTGAAAGATAAAAAATATGCCATAATAACCTTTGATGACTCTTTTTCTTTCATAATGTGTCATAATGTCCCATTACATCCACAAAAACCATTCCACCTAGACTTATGAGTTGACCATTTTTGACATCCCAAGGACCTTTGAAAACCTTCATGAGACAAAACTCTTTGAAAACCTACACACTAAATGACTCAATTAGGAATGCATTGGTCTTCACAAGACCAAGGCATGACTTTGCAAAATCTTGACAAACCTCTAACTCTACCCTGAAAATAATGATACTAACATTTGGCTCCAATGGGATGTTTTCCTCCTTGTGAGGAAGAAAATAACAACAGACCATGTGCCTTATCCATTGGGATTTATTTTGACTCAAACAGAAGATTGCAACTTGCTAACTGTGACCTGATTTGCAACCAACTAACTCTACAACTGAAACCAAAAATCAAATTGAAACTGTAACTGTACATTGCTGCATAAAATGTTCAGAATGTTGAGCTTATTCAAACTGAAAAATGGAACTTGAAGTTATTTCACCCCACTGACTATGAACTGAATGTTGAAATTAAATTAAAAACTACTGAAATAATGATCAACCTAGAGCTTATATGCAAACCATTTCCTACCCTAATCTGCTAAATATTTATGCATCAAGTGATGCAAAAATGCCAATGCAACCAGTCAAGCAATTGGTTGCTCGATCGACCTTTGTTCACACTTTCCTTGAGCGGATATAATTTTTTTGAGAATGGAAACTCAAACTTGAACCTGAATCGAATTCCTGTGATGATGAATAATACAAAACTCACTTTCTCTAATGACTGCAACAAACTGGAAAAAGAGTCTTCAAAAACATGAAACATTACCTCATCTTGAAAATCAATGAAAAGACAAGGATATGATTTATGATTAAATGTTGGTCCCTGTTCTATTTCACCAATCTCCAACTCATTTTCAAAGTGCAAAGGAGCCACATGTTCATATTTCACATCCTCTATAGCAAGACAAGTCTTTGTATACTCTTGCATATATTCAAATGAAATAGAAATCGTATGTGCTTGAGGAAAATATGAAAATTCCCCTTCATGTACTTCAACAAGAGTGTTGACTCGGTCTTTAAAAATTAAAGAATTTGTCAATTCCAAAGGTGTAAAATCATGAATACTTTATGCAGCATACGAGAGATCTAGGACAACCTTCTCTTCGATGAGTGATTCAAGAGATAAGAGAACTGCAATTTTTTTTTATTGACCATCATATACTTCCTCTTGGTCACCTAAGATCTGATAAGACCGTTGAATTTATTCAACAAACTCAGGAGAAGGAATATGGATTTCATCATTAATATGCAGATCTATTTCATTTTTAGCCACAAAAGAAACTACAATATGTTCGAAGTTATCTTGATTTTCTTCATTCACAGCAAGAGGAGAAACTACTGCCTGTTGAGAATTTTCTTGAGTGTCATGGCAATTAGCTTCTACATTTTTTCCCTGATGATGGAAATGTTTCTCATGCAAAGCTTCTATAATTTCATCATCCATAAATACATCATCATAATAAACATCTTCTAGGTATTGAATGAAATTCTCAAAACGTTCACAATAGTTTTGAACCAACAACAATGATGGATAATATTTTCTATAATTTTCAAAGAATATTGTATGAAAATCCTTTAAAGAATATAAACTAGCAGTTGCTAATTTTTCATACCATAATCTTGCCTTTCCTTCCAAGGTAGTCATGAAAATTTTCATAAGGAAATATTCATGAAATTTAACCTTTAGCTTACGCACATGCATATGAAATTTAACCAAGTGAAGAGAAGCATCGTCTCCTTTTCCATCTATGAATCTAGGCAGATATGTCTGCCAATATATGCAAGACATTCGATTTGGAAAACCATGAATGTGAGAGCGATTCATTGAAGCATACCTTGTAGATATGTGATCCATCTTGAAGCAGTGGAGTTGCCAATAAAATCTTTAGGCTATTGAGTCTTTGGACAATGGAGTCGCCATGAAAGTTATGAACTCTAGATTCTTGAAAATGGAGTCGCTAGGTGAATGATTTACAACCTTTCTGTATCTGACTACTGTTCACCATCAGTACTCAGATCTAAACTTTTTCATTTATCCCAGGGAAGGTTTCACCTTTGCTCCCCGACAATGGCGCAAAAATGTTAGCACTATGTAAATTGTTTGTCTGAGGAGTCAACTCACAAAGGTAACCACAAAACCACTTTATAACTGAAAACTAGCCTTTTCAGTTCGGAGAGGGATCTCTCTTGCCACTTGGTTTCTAAAATATGGAATTTCTTTGAGGATCAGTGGCTAGGTTTTTGAATAGGTGAAGAGATTTTAAAAATGTTTGTTGGCAAGAAGGAAAGGAATCTCTTGGGCAATGGTGTCATCTCTGAAAGAAAATAAAAACAGTGTCTGGTAGGTAGAAATTTCAAGGAAGCAAAGGATAAGTAGGTGATGATCTTTCAGTTTTTTAACTTGTTGCTATAGAATAGAAGAAGGAGAAAAACACATAACAACATTCAGAGCACCATAAAAGATGAATTTTGATGAGTTAAGAAGGAAATGACAGTGTTCAAATTGCTTGAATCTAAAGCATCATTTTCAGATGAATTTCAGACCATTTGATATCCAATTTAAACATATAAGTATCTGCAGATGAAAAATAAATAAAAACAAGAAGTACATACATGAAGCGAACACAGACTTCAGGTTACCACCACTAGAATCTTTGGTATGAAAAAGCTCTGGACTTCTGCACTAGTATTTCATTCAAATTCAGAAAATCTGTACAATGTTCAAGACAAAATGTCCTTTGTGCTTCTGCCAACCCTTTGCACATTCAAAATGCTCAAATATATAAGAAAACTAACTCCCTAGGGTTAGAGTAGTTGAACTTCACTACTAATATGTAATTATGGATCTGATTACATAAAAAGAAGAATAACTTCTAAACTACTTGCTAAAAATAACAAATTCACCTAGACCATATTAATGCATAACAATATTCTTGAAAAAAAATATCTTCAACATATTTTCGAGTTTGAGGTTGCTATGAGTCATCAGGGATAGATGGAGGCGAATCTTGGACTGATTTGAGCGCTGAAAAATATCTCTATCACCTTTGCGTAGCGTACTGCTGCAAATCGTTGTGTAACTGCAACCTACAACAATTGCGCAGTGAGCTTTACACAACATGCTTGATTTCTTTAGCAAAATTTATTTAGGAAGTGGCTACAATACTGTTGGAGGCTATAAATCACTGATGGATCATCTACCAATAATTTCCCAATGTCCATTTACCCTCTATGTACTTACAACACTTTTGTAGCATGAGATTTCTACGCAAGTTCTGTAACACTTCAATGTTGCATGATCCCAACTAATTGCTCCAGTGTGCTCTGCGTCGGTTTCTTGTCATGGCGATGGAGGAAGTACATCGTTCAGTCCTTCTGCGCGCGTATGCACTTACTCTCCAGTGTCCTTCTTATGGTGACGCTCATCTCTAGTTTGCATCCATTGTTCTCTCATGTCTGCTACTATTTCACTCTGTCGGTTTCTCTGGTTCCCACCTTGGTCTCCCTATTCACACCTCTGCCTCACCCTCACTTACACTTCTTTATGCCTCACATTCACGAGAAGCCAAAGATAGGTCCTCTTTGGTACCAAAACAAAGCATCCATGGCCTCCCGACACCCTCCTACCTTCACTCCTGCACTTAGCTCCTCCCCCCCGTCATTCACTCAGTCCTCCCTAGGCCAAAGTGGTCTTCCACCTCTATCATTGTCGTGGGATTGCAGGGTTGAATAGTTTGATCTACAGGGTAATTCTCTGGGCTATGCTCCTGGACCACTCCCGAATCTGGCCTCAACTTCACAACCAATCCTTGCATGTCCATCGAGTTCACCACCCTTCGCTCCCTCGCCACCACCATCTCCCCCCCCCCCATCGCCATCGTTTGTGCCTTCTCTGGAGGAGTTCAATGCTCAAACAAAATAGTTACAATTGAAAGTGCCTCTAGGCCAAGCTCTTCTCCACTCGAACTATGCTTCGTGTCCACAACTCAGAGATTCAGTCTTGATTCTTCAAGATTTGGTCTTTGTAGTCTGTAAGGACGTCGATGACCTCCGCTTTCAGTTGGAACACTTGGACCGACGCGTAGAGCAAATTGAATCTTTGCTTGCGACCCTGCTCCGCTCCCTGCACTCAACAAAATTGGGCACCAATGCCCCAACATCTCGAGGGGTGTTTCTTTGTCCAAACATCCAGGGGGATAATGACCGAGACATGGAAAAACACCCAAGGGAAGACAAGGACAAGTGAGAGCGCCAGACACCATGACAGTCGGCATGCACACAAGTGTCATATTTCTTGTTTTATTTTGACAAATGTTAGTTGTTTTTGGGAGATTATTCATAGGCGGTGGGAGTCTAGCACAATCTTGATCCTTTGAATTTGTCAAAAGATAGTCTTTTTTTGGTTTATAGTATGCATGAATGGTTTGGTCAAATCAGTTTCCCCACGGGGTGATTCAGACAAGTATGTTTAAATTTTAGTGAATCATACAGTCAAGAGTCTGGTTGAGTTGGTTTCCCTTCGGGGCAACTCAGTGCAATCAAACCTTGATATCACAAACGATACTGTAATTTTTCTCCATGAAAGGGAATATATAAATTCTTACTTAAAAAAAAAAAAAAAAAACTTTAATATTGGGGCTAATTTCAAATGGATAAATAATTTGAACTTCAAATTACTTGATTAGGAAATCTACTTCTGGTAAAAGATATGAACACGAGGATTTCCTCTCATCAGTACTAGGAAACTAGCGAGTTGGCACAAAAGTTTCATTTGCGACTTATGGAAAACATATAAATCACGTGAACACCATATATGCACTTTAACCCTATAGCCACAGACCAGTTGGAAGGACTGAAAGGCTGATGCATAAACATGATCAGACTTTGAAATGTTCAAAGTCGACACGACACGCGAATTTACAGCGTGCATCTCGATTCAACCTAGTTCCCCTCTCCTCAATGATAAAAGAGGTGACTTGCTCAGATTCTGTATGTGTTAAACTAAACCAAATTTACTTTTTCAGTTATAGAATGGCCCCTCTCGACGGGGAAATGATTCCACTCACTGCAAAATCCAAAATATTTTTCTCCTTCCTATTGCTACCGATATTATCATTAGCTCAATTGGATACAACCACTGTTTTCCAAATATGGAATTGCGATGGTAATGATGTCATGAATGGAAACGCTTTGGAAGGGAACTTGAACATGGTTCTAAATTCATTAGTTGCAAATGTGGGCGGGACATGCTACAATAAATCATGGCATGGAGAGAATGGGGATAATATCTATGGTGTTGCTCAGTGCAGGGGAGACCTGAATGCCTCAATGTGTAGGCTAGAAAGACTCTCCATGAAAAATGTTTCCATGATTCCGGAAGTAGTTTTTTGTAAGGATGTTACTTGAGATATGGAGCACCCAACGTGAATTCGACATTGTCGGATATAGTACCCAAGATATTACGTTGCAACAGTAGTACAAAAAATACAGATTCAAGAAGTCTGGATTGGAAATCTTTTGACCAGGCTTGCGAAGGATGTTGTGTCTAGTAATGTGGGTTTCAGTACACGAAATGAGGGTGGCATTTATGCTCTCACTCAGTGTTTGAGATTGCTTAGTATGGATCAGTGTAGGAAGTGCCTCGACAAGGGTTACCGATATTTCCTCGATTTTCCACAAGGAACTATGCAAGGAATCGTCTTGTATGACAAATGCGTGATTCGTTTTGAAACAAAAAAATTCTACTATGATGCAGTTGTTTTTCCCTCTCTCCCCAGAGAGTTGTACGCATTCTTCCCTTTATGGAAAAATTGTCTCTCGACTCATCTTCCTTACCAGCCCCCTCTGTCCATGAATTTCCTTCTTTTCTTGTCTTCCTCAGCAAGATTGTGAGGGTATAAATCCTCAGTTCGTAGTCAGGTCAGGAAGTCTTTCAAATGGGTACTCTGCCCATCTCCTCATTAACTCTTGAGGAGGACTTCCCAACTACTAGCCTGATTGGTAACTTATTTTTGGCTCAAAGAACTGTTCTGGGTCTAAGTAATTTGAATCTAGTAAGGTACTAGTCTGGTGGGGGTCATCTCAACCATTTATGGTTCCCCTCACCATCTCTCTCATAGCATCATGATCTACTTTGGCAAACCCCCTTTAACAATTATGCAACACTATCCATTTTTAATTAATAACAGAAATACATACATTACCTTTTATAACAAAAAGGTTCATCAAATCCAACATCCACACATATTCAGTCTGCTACAGTCTTTTGACAAGTTATACTTATATTTACATGCTGGGGGAAACAGGGGTGTTACACTATTCCTGTAGGACCTCTAAAGTTATCTACAAACCGGTGTCCCAAGACACAAGAAGAGGAAGAATATATGCCACGGGTACCCTATGCTAGTGTTGTTGGCAGTTTGATGTATGCAATGGTATGTACTGGACCAGACATTGCCCATGCAGTGGTATTTTTTAGTAGATATATGTCAAATCCAGGGAAGGAGCACTGGACAGTTGTAAAGAGGGTGTTTTGGTACCTATGTGGGACTACAGATTATGCTATTTTCTACAAAGTGATAGATATATAAGGGTTCGTTGATGTTGATTGGGATAGAGATCTTGATTGTAGGATATGTACAAGTGGTTGTGTGTTTAAACTGTCTGGAGGAGAAATCAGTTGGATGAGTATGAGACAGGTTGTAGTTGTGCTCTCAACTACAAAAGTTAAATACATGGCAACCACTCATGCAAGTAATGAAGTTGTATGGTTGTAGAGGTTGTGTTCGGGTATTGGGTTTGTACAACAAGCTGTAAGGCTAGGGTGCGATAGTCAAAGTACAATCTTTCTAGCAAAGAACCCAACTTATCATTCGAAAACGAAGCATATTGACGTGTAGTATCACTTTGTGAGAGACATGGTTGAAGACAAGAAGGTGTTGTTAGAGAAGGTTGACACCTTAAAGAATCTTGCAGACTCCTTGAAGAAGTTTGTGAGTACAGAGAAGTTCTCTTGGTGTAGAGAATCAATGGGTATTGTTGGCCTGGATTGGTGATAGTATCAATCACTAGAATCCCAGGCTTGCAAAGAAAACAAAAAGTGGGAGAATGTTGGGTATGTGTTGTATTATTTGCATGTGGTGGGGGGGAGGGGTCAGATTTTGATGATCCCCTCCGCTAATAGTGGTGTAAACCTATGCCCAGGGGCCAGTAGTTGGCCCTCTTGCTAGGTGAGGGGAAATGCCCTAAGCCGACAAGGTTTGGGGCAACACCCTGGATTTTTTTGGGGCACTTTTCGCTATTTTAAAAAATTTTGTACTTTAATCACAGATTAAGAGATTATGGATGTAATCTAATATGGGTTAACATATTATGGTTTTGGAAGTTGTAGAATACCTAAAATATTATATATATTGTATTGTGAATGGTGAAATTAATATAATGAAGAGTTCAGAGGTGCAACACTAAGGAATATTGGTTTTGGTTAAGGGTTTCCAACATAAATCTCTATGTGTTGTGTATGAGCCATTGATTATTTTTTGTTTTTCTAAAAAAGAATTTGTATGCATTGTTTTACTTCACAGGTTTAAAACATACACTCTAAATGGGAAAAAGCCCGACCTCTAAGAGCATAATGGGACAAGGATTTTACTCTTAATTTTAAGATTAACAATTATAAAGTGCTTTTGGATTTCCTCGAATTTCTTCAAAGTTTATTTAGAAATGTTTGAACCTTGAACTTCACAACCATAAAGGGTTTAGCCAAGAGAGTCCTCCTCTATTATCCTTCAATGGCTTAACCAAGAGACTGCATCTTTAGTCTAATCTTGATTGAGTCTTGAATGACTTTTACTGATGTTTGAAGTAGTAATAGGAAAACTATTATTCTTCATGCTAATTAGCCTGTGCTTGTAAATTAAATGCTTGATCATAGCCTTACTCTTAAGTGAGGAATCTCAACTTCTAAAAGGAGAATAGGATAAGGTGTATTGCACTTCACTTTAAGATAATTTATTATAAATGGCTTATGGATTTGTTTGATTTTACTCCATGATTTCCTATAGATACTATGACCCAAAATTTCACAAGCACCCTTGAGGATCACTGGGTTAACCAAGGTATCACATATGACCTTCTTTTTTCCCAAAACTAAAGGTTTAGTGCTTTATAATTTTTCCATTATAGAAATTTTGAGGTCTAAAATGAACCTCTAAGGAAATAAAGAAAACTTATTTTTCAATAGTATTTTTGACTTATTTCCTTACATGTGTACTCAAATTTTAACTCTGGATACCCAATGTGGAATTTCAGGAAAAATATTATTTTCATGTATTTCTAGTTTATCTCACTTTGGGTCTCTCAAAAATATATTTCGGTCTCTCAAAAGTATGTAGAGTGGGTACTCATTGGATGCATAATTTAATTATGATTAAAGAGTACTTACACTTAAAATTTGATTATAAATTTTTATTTATTTTTCTTTCCTTCCAAAACTATTTACTCTTATGTTTTACATCATCATCTTGAATCTTATTGGTTCCTTTAAAGTTGATGATAGCACATTTTTGTTTTGAAGCCCATTTGTGGAATTTCAAGAAAAATGTTATTTTCATGTATTTCTAGTTTATCTCACTTTGGGTCTCTCAAAAGTATACAGATGATGATAACACATTTTTGTTTTGAGGCCCATTTTTTACCTTAAAATTGTCAATATGAAAATATGCTTTCCAACTTCCATTGATTTTTTTTTCAACACCATTATTGTCAATACTAACATATGTTTACCAATCTCCGTTGATTTTTTTTCAACACCAAGGATCTAATTTATTTTTATTAATATATATTAACCATTTTTCATTCATATATAACGTAATTAAGTCATTTCTTGCATAATAAACTAACATATTTATAATATTGTTTTAAACGTGATTAAATCCTTTCTTACATAATAAGCTAACATGTTTAAAATATTCTTTGTAGAAAATTTTGACTACTTTTAAAGTAGAATCTTCTACCCTTGCCTCACGTGCTAGGCGCAATATCACTCGTCTGTTGTCAACTTGACCTCAATCAATATATCGTGATCGTTGGCAACTTGGAAACATATCTCTTTCGTTCGGTGGCAACTTGTAATGGGTTATTCTGGGGAATGGGTGCTACCTGTCACCTCACACTGGGGACTAAATCAATCAACTGTCCCCTCTGACTGCACCTTCCGGCCAGCATCATCAGACTAATCCAATCCGTTTAACTCAATGGATCTGAATGAGAATCTTTTGACCCATTCATACTATTCTTTCCCAACAAACCTTTTTATAAAATTTAAATCAAATTGTTATGACATTTAGATTTTAAAGAGACCTTCGACCAGAACACCACGTACACTACCAAACCTATGAGACCAAGGACGAACACTCATCCGTTCCCCATAGAACCGGTGCACCTACTGCATTTTCCCGGAAGAACTGATGAAATCAAGTCTAATTCGGTGTACTCATAACAAGTATTAATTAATCAAAGAGCAAAGGACCCCTCAATCTCGATCATGAAGAGTTAATCAGCAAAGGTGGTGCATAACTGCAAGGACGTAGATATGGCGAGTAGTTATTCTGCCTGAGGTGAACTTTGGACTTGATGCAAAGTGTGGACTTCACGTACCTAGGTCTTGGTGGGCAGGTGGGAGTATTCCTTTGATCCGAAGCCTTAGCGGACTTTAGAGTGTCGACTGCACTGCTATCTCCCAAGCATGAAATCGCAATCAACCGGTTATATCATTCCCCACCCGATCTGCTTTTTTAGCTTTGCCCGAGAGGATAACTTTTCAATATTGATGGATTTTTTTTATGATTAAAATTAATTATAAATTAATAAAATTTATATTAATTTATATTTAATAAATTAATATGTAAATTTGGATAAAATCACTATTTTATGTTGTTTAAATTGTATTTTTGAATGTATAAATAGATTTAGTTTGCTCAAAATTTTTTGAAATACTTGAATTATACAAACCTAACCACTCAAATCTACAAATCCAACTATTCATCACCAAATTTTAAACAAAATCAAACAAAAAAATTACCAAAAAACAACAAAAAAATAAAACATTTAAACTAATACATTAAATTATATTAATGGATTTGTAAATCAGTGAAACTTCGAGAATTGCCACTGTGAAACTAATTACACCGAAATGCGTATACCTATTGACAATGGGCAGATTTAATAGGGGTTTAGTGCTTAATAAGTTTTCTATGGACATGATTAAATATGGCTGAAATATTCTTAGTAGTCACACAAAATAAATGGCTGTGATTTCAATCATTAACTTCCTAACTATTATAAAGACATCTGTTTATGTGTTTATTTTTTTACATTTACCTAATCATATTTAAAAATTACTTTGATAGCTAACTCATTGCCACCTAAGTGATTAACAGAAATTAAAATATTAACACCAGATAAATGAAACTCAACCATTTATTTGTTAATCAATAATAAAATTTAATATATTCTTTTAAGGATTTTTTTCATCTTATCAACCTTTCTACGTTGATCAGCCACAATTATGTGGCTGTGCTAGTATTACACCTATTGAGAATGGGCACATTTAATATGTTTTTAGTACTTAATCAGTTTTGTATGGACAAGATTAAATATTGTTGAAATATTCTTAGTGGTCCCAATAAATCAATGGTTGTGATTTCAACCACTAACTTCCTTACTATTAAAAAAAACATCCATTTACATTACTTTTACTTAATCATATTTAAAATTTACTATGATGTTTAACTGATTGCCACCTTTGAGTGATTAACGTTTCATTTTCTAAAAAGCCTAAATTTACCAGCCACCATTTTTACTCCAACTATTATTTACTGGGCGAAATTTTCCTGCCTGGAGCTCTTACCACGTCGGTTATTTAATGCACAAAGTTCTACGATTATTTAATGATTCTGCGGTTATTTAATGGTCAAGGATCGGTTATTTCGGCGTTCACCCGCCACGAGTGACTTGAACACGAGGCTCTCCTCTCATCAGTACCAGGAAACTGGCGAGTTAGCACAAAAATTGCATTTGCGACTTATGGAAAACATACCAATCACGCGAACACCATCTATGCGTTGTAACCCTGCAACCACAGACCATTTGGAAGAACCGAAAGGCCGACGCATAAACGTGATCAGACTTTGAAATGTTCAAAGTCGACACGGCACGCGAAATTACAGCATGCATTTCGATTCAACCTAGTCCCCCTCTCCTCAATGATAAAAGAGGGGACTCGCGCAGATTCTGTATTTGTTAAACCGAACCAGATTTACCTTTTCAGGTACAGAATGGCCCCTCTCGACGGGAAAATGATTCCATTCACTGCAAAATCCAAAATATTTATCTCCTTCATGTTGCTACCGAGATTAGCATTAGCTCAATTGGATACGACCACTGTTGTCCAAATATCGAATTGCGATGGTAATGATGTCATGAATGGCAGCGCTTTGGAAGGGAACTTGAACATGGTTCTGAATTCATTGGTTGCAAATGTGGGCGAGAAAGGCTACAATACGTCACTGCATGGAGAGAATGGGGATAAGATCTATGGTGTTGCTCAGTGCAGGGGAGACCTGAATGCCTCAATGTGTCGGGCATGCGTTTCACAGGCTAGAAATACTCTCCATGAAAACTGTAGCCATCATTCCCGAAGCATTTTTTTGGAAGGATGCTACTTGAGATATGGAACACCCAACGTCAATTTGACATTGTCAGATAATAATAATAATAATAATAATCTATTTTTAAGGTCAAGGCCAAGCCAGCACATCAAATTGGTGTATGAGATCCCCTTGTTTGTGAGACAAGGGACTCCCCTCCGCGATTTCACTTGTAAAGTCTACAAAGGTATACATACCCTACCACCTTCTGGATTTGAACCTGTAACCTCTTAGGAAGGAAACACATGTTCTTAACCATTAGGCCCATTCGGACTGTAAATTACGCTGTAACAGTAGTAAAAAAAAACAGATGCACGAAGTCTAGATTGGTCAATTGCAAATCTTTTGACCAAGCTTGCCGAGGATGCTGTGTCCAGTAATGTGGGTTTCAGTACACGAAATGAGAGTGGCATTTATGCTCTCGCTCAGTGTTTGAGAGTGCTTAGTATAGATCAGTGTAAGAAGTGCCTCGACAAGGGGTACCGATATTTCCTCGATTGTCCACAAG
>JASDQU010588266.1:13949-27593 GCA_032191745.1 Picea mariana | reverse complement strand
GGACAGCTGACTAACAAGCAATGTTGTTATTAGCACTCAAACAGTCAGTGGACAGCAAGGAAACTACAGCGTAAAGAATGGTGACCCATCATGAGTTTGGAGAAATATCACATAATAAAGAATAATATTTTGATGAGAGGAGGGTGGTGGAAACCCCTCCATATTTAGCTGAAATTGTAAGAAGCCTTATGGCATAATTACAAAGTTGTAAGGCAGACAATGAAATGTTGATAAAAGAACAGGAAAAACAAATTGAAATTAATGTAGTCTTACTGCAAATCCTATCATATATACAAAGGTATCTACAACATGGGCTAGCAGCCAATAATGTGGATGGACATAATATTAAGAAAAACCAAAGTCCACTTGAGATACAAAAACATGGCCTTGAGAGAAAAAACACGAGAAGAATCACCTCAAAGAAGTCCCAACATGGAGCCAAGAGGCATGCTAACATCAAGGACTCATCTAAATAATCCTCTAGTAAGGGAACTGACAACTCCAATGAGTTGTCTAGTAGTTAGACCAGTTCACCCCTTCAAGGGAGAAGAAAGAGGAGAAAAGGTGTTAAGGGTCATGACCCTGAATATTTTAAGAAAGCTAAGCCACCCACTTTTGGTGGAGATATTAAGAAGGGGGAAGAAGAAGAAGCTTGGCTACTTAGCCTAAAGAAATACTTCATATTCCATGACTACTCTAAAAATTTAAAGGCTCAAACAGCCATTTTCAAATTGAATGGAAAGGCCTCCATTTGGTGGGAGGACCTTAGGAATGTGAAGAAAAAGAGTTGTCATGGAGAGGATTTGAGAATTTTTTAAGAAAAAGTACATATCTAAGAGGTACTATGATGAAAATACTAAGAAGTTCTATGAACTCAAGCTAGGATATCTGACCATAGATGAATATGTCAACAAATTCCTTGAGCTGATGAGGTATGTTCCTTATATGAAGGATGAAAAGACGAAGATACAACATTTCATTAGTGGACTACCTCAATCCTTTCAAGACAGGATTGAGTTTGATGAACCTAAGACCTTAGAAGACACCATTAGGAAGGAAAGGCATTGCTATGAGCAATTCAAGCACAAGGTAGAACCTCATAAGGATTGGAAAAAGGAAGGCAAATTGAGATTCAATAAGAAGAGGTTTAAACCCTCAAGATTTAATAACCATGGAAAATGATTTAAGCTGAGCCTTCCTACTAAAAGTGTGTATTAGAAAAAAAATCCATCTCAAAGTGGAAATAAACCCTTGGGATTAGCCCCAGGAAAGACTAATAATACAAAGAGAGAACCATTGAAATGTTGGGGATGTGGGGAAGAGAGATCTTGATGGATTGTCCACATAGGAAGAAAGACAATAGGAGAGTCTACAACATCCAGGAAGCTACCACAGTCAATGATGTGGCTAGGAGTGTGCCACAAATCTATGCATACCTGGATAATAGACAAGTTGACCACCAAGCTTCAGTGGTGTATATGGAAGGTATGATTTACAACCATTATGTTTCTATTTTGATTGACCCTAGTTCTAATCTAAGTTACGTTTCCCCTCAAACTATTGAGAGATGTAAATTGCAGCCAGTAAAATATGCTAAATCATTCTTGGTACAGCTAGCCACTGGAACAAAAAGCAAGGTAATAGAGGTCTTACTAGTATGTCAATTCATTGTCAATGGGATAGCCACCAAAATAACTCTAAACATACTTCCTCTAGGATCTTATGATTTTCTCCTTAGAATGGATTGGTTGGCTACCCATAAAGCCAAGTTATATTGTTACAATAAAATGTTTGAGGAAGGGGAGAAAAGAACCCTACAGGGAATTCAAAAACATGTCTCAGTGAGACAAATATAAGCCCTTCAAGTGAAGAAGTATTACAGAAAAGGATGCCCTTTGTATGCAATACAAGTACTGAACTTTGTTGAGGGTAGTAAAATAAGTTAATATGACCACTCTATAATAAGAGAGTACCAAGATGTGTTTCCATAAGAGGTACCAAGTCCACCTCCAAGAATAGATATTGATTTCTCAATAGAACTTGTACCCGGAGCGGTACCAATGTCTAGAGCACCCTATAGAATGAGTACACTGGAGCTAGTTGAGCTCAAACTACATTTGAAGGAGATGTTGGGAAAATTTTACATTCAGCCTAGTGTGTCCCCTTGGGGAGAACCAACCTTATTTTTAAAGAAGAAGGATGGCACCCTCGGGTTGTGCATAGATTATAGACAATTCAACAACATGACAATTAAGATTAAGTATCCCTTGCCACAAATTCATGACCTATTTGATCAGCTAAGGGGTGCTGAAATATTTTCCAAAATCGATTTAAGGTTTGTATATCATCAAGTCTTAATTAAGGATGAAGACATACATAAAACATCCATTAGGAAAAGTTATGGGCATTATGAATTTTTGGTAGTGTCATTTGGGCTTACCAATGCACCAGCCACCTTTATGTGTTTGATGAATAATGTACTCAGTAAATTCTTGGACAGATTTGTGTTTGTCTTCATAGATGAAATTCTGATCTATTCTAAGAGAAGGTAAGAGCATGAATACCACCTCAATTCAATGCTTCAAGTGCTAAGAGAACACAAGCTCTATGCAAAGTTTAGTAAGTGTGATTTATTTTCAAAAAGGGTTAATTACTTAGGCCATGTCATCATTGCGAAAGGCCTGGAAGTTGACCCTAACAAGATCAAATCCATCATGGATTGGACTACACCAAGGGATGTCTCTGATATGATATCCTTTATGGACCTAGAAGGATACTATAATAGGTTCATAAATGGGTTCTCCAGGATTGGTTTTCCAATAACCTCCCTACATAAAAAGGGAGTTAAATTCATTTGGACAGTGCTGAGTGTGAGGAGAGTTTTCACCAACTAAAACATGTTCTAACCAATGCACCAGTGCTGAAAAATTGCAGACCCAAACAAGGACTTCCTAGTATGTACAGATGCCATAAAAGGACTAAGAGGCGTCCTCATGCAAGAAGGGCATGTAATATGTTATGAATCCAGAAAATTAAATGAACATGAAATCAATTATGTGACACATGACTTGGAATTGGTTTCCATAGTACATGCTTTAAAAATTTGTAGGCATTACCTCTTAGGAAAAAGATTCATACTTATGACAGACCACAGTGGGTTGAGATACATGTTTCACTAGCCCAAACTCAATTCCAGGCAGGATAGGTGGATGGCTCTCCTTAGTGAATTTGATTTTGAAATAAAACATATTAAGGGAAAGGAAAATAGAGTGGTTGATTCCCTCACTAGAAGTGTGAAATTGATTCAATTGGTAGTCATGAGTACCTATGAATCAAACATCAAGGAGAGAGTCAGAAGTGCACAAGAAGTAGATGAGTTTTTCAAAACTATGAAATCATACCTAGAGGAAGAGCCCACAGGGCTGAAGTATGAGGGTTATCAATTTTCGAATGATGGCATGTTAACTTACAGGGGTAGGTTATATCCCAAATTGTGATGACTTGAAGAGGTTCATAATGGATGAACTACATAAAATACCATACACTGGTCACCCTGGTTGTCAGAAAATGATCACAGCCACCAAGAAACTATTTTATTGATCGAGAATGAAGAAGGACCTAGCTGACTATTTGAATAAATGCTTAGAATGTCAACATATTAAGGTGGAGAATAGGCATCTAGAAGGTTTGTTCTATCCCCTACCAATTCCAAAGTGGAAATGGGAAACCATCTCCATGGATTTTATCACCGGATTTCCTAAATCAACCAAGCAAAATGATGTCATTATGGTAGTTGTGGATAAGCTAAGAAAGGTTTCTCACTTTATTCTTGTAAAATAAATTTACAAGGAAATAGATATTGCCAATATCTTCATGAAATAAATATTTAGACTACATGGCATGCATAAGGAAATCATATCAGACAGAGAAACAAAATTTACATCATATTTTTTGGAAATCTTTGTTTGTTGGTTTTGAAACTAAATTGTTATTTAGTATARCCTATCACCCTCAAACTGATGGATAGACAGAGAGGGTAAATCAATTATTATAGGACATGTTAAGGATGCATGTTATGCATCAGCCCARGAAGTGGGAAGACTACCTACCACTGGTAGAATTTTCTTATAAAAATTACTATCAAGAGTCATTGAAGATGATCCCTTTGGAGGCTCTCTATGGTAGATAGTGCAGCATTCCAATCAACTAGAATAACCCAGTAGATAGAATAATCCTTGGACTAGAACTATTAAAATAAATAGAACAACAAATAGTTTAAATAAAATATAATCTGAAGGTAGCTCAAGACAGGTAGAAGAGCTATGCAGACAAAAATAGGACTCCTAGAGAGTTCAAAGTAGGGGATCATATGTATCTTCAAATCAAACAAAGAATAAGTTCTTTGAGAATGAGAACTTGTGCCAAGCTGGCACCTCTATTTTGTGGACCTTTTGAAATTATGGACAAAGTGGGACATGTAGCATATAGACTAGCACTTCCTCCCACAGTAAAAGTGCATAATTTTTCCCATGTTTCATTGTTGAAGAAATATGTACATGATTCTAATCATATAATTGAATGGTCTCTGATCTAGGTGGAACCGGAGGGATAATTCCTGCCATAACCACAATGCATACTAGACAGGAAAGAGATCCCACTCATGAACAGAACCATTTCCCAGGTCAAGGTGCAGTGGAAACACTTTGGTCTAGATGAAGTTACAAGGGAATTAGAGGATGCAATGAAACAGGCATACCCATTTTTGTTCACTGTTGTACATAAAAACCACAGTAGCAGGTATAAAACTGGGGCAGTGTTCCATTAAAGGGTTAGGGGATTGTAACACCCTTATTTCCCCCAGATTGTAAATATTATTATTGTTTTTTTTTTGTAAATGAGTGTGAGAATCTATATTGATTTAGAAGGTTATAGTACAAAAATGATGTGGGGACTTCCAGGATATGCCAAAAGGAGAACGAGATCTGGGGTCCCTAGGTTGCAGAGTCTGATAGTAAATGAGGTATGCCTAGGTTGCCACCTTGGGAAACCAACCCAGGCTACCATAATCCAGTTTAAAAGACAAAACAAACGTCATCAAAAAGAAATTAGAAAAAGTCTAAGCATAGTGGGGTTAGCTACTACTCTAAGAGACATGACCAGGGTTGGTCCTGCGCTAGTCTAGGTTGATGGGGTGCTCTTCATCTCCTTCCTGTTGGGCCGCGTTCTCCTCCCTTTGTTCTACCAGGCGTATCTTTTTTATGCTCGTTGGGGTTCCATTTTTGTCGGCTAGAGTAATGTCTATATGGTGGGCGTAGCATAGATAGAGATGAAATTACCCTGCCATCCACTCCAGTTTATCCTGATGTCTTTTATGTTCCTCCGCAAGTCTTTTTACCCCCGCCTCCAGGTTACTGAGGCAGTTGCTAATTCCTGTGCGCTCTTTCTTATGTTATTTGGATTCTGTCATGTTGGTCTCACTCTGGGCCGCACACATCTTACCTATCATCATTTTGGTTCTCCAGGCTTCCTCCACCGTCCTATGGTAGATAGTTATCCTCGATTGTGTGGCTCTGGGGTCCCTTATCCCCCCCGCTTCCTGGGTTATTTGTGACTAGGATTTTCCCCTGCGGGTGTTGTTTATTTCTCTCTCTCGTCTTTTTATGTTCAGCTTCCCCTTTGTGTCTACCTTCGTGAGGAAGGTACTCTTTGCTTCCCTGGATGCCTGTTCAATTCTTGTCATCCTCTAGGTGCCTAGTGGAGGTTCCTTCCCCTGGGGGCCTCTCTTGTTGTTGGTTTTCTTCATGCGTACCATCTTCACTTGTAGGTGGTAGTTCTTACGTTGGGTTCTTTCCCTGTTCCTCTTCACCTCTTTCTGGTATGCAAGGTGGCCCTTGTAATTGCAATGCTCGGTTCTGTAGTAATTTTTGGTGTCTCTGCATTTATGGAGACAAACCAACTGCAGTATTTTTTGGTGTCTCATCCTTGCAATCATGGCCTGCTCATCAAGGTGGTCCTTTCAGTCAGTATCCTCTGCTCCAGAGCATGTGCATTTGATGACCTTGTCGTTATTCCTGCACCAAAGTTGTGTCCTGCTCATTGTATGCCCTCCATTTTTCGGTCCCATCACGGTACTTAGGTGAGGTGTGCTCTGACTTGGCCCTGGTGAAACTTGTCGTCCTTCATCCTTTGTCATCTGCAGGTTATCTCCTTTTCTTTGTCGTATGGAGTAATTTCTATATGGTGGTCGTAGTGTAGATAGAGATGAAATTTCCCTGCCATCTGCTCTAGTTTCTCCTATTGTCTTTTATGTTCCTCTGCAAGTCTTTTTACCCCCGCCTCCAGGTTACTGAGGTGGTTGCTAATTCCTATCCGCTCATTCTTATGTTCTTTGGATTCTATCCTGTTGGTATCACTCTGGGCCGCACACATATTACCTATCAAAATTTTGGTTCTCCAGGCTTCCTCCACCGTCCTGTGGTAGAGAGTTATCCTCGGTTGTGTGGATCTGGGGTCCCTTAAACCCCCCACTTCCTGGGTTATTTGTGACCAAGCTTTTCCCCTACGGGCGTTGTTTATTTCCTTCTCCCGTCTTTTGATGGTCGGCTTCCCCTTTGTGTCTACCTTCATGAGGAAGGTACTCTTTTCTTCCTTGGTTGCTTGTTCAATTATTTTCATCCTCTGGGCACTTAGTGGAGGTTCCTTCCCCTGGGGGCCTCTCTTGTTGTTGGTTTTCTTCATGCGTACCAGATTTGCTTGTAGGTGGTAGTTCTTACGTTGGGTTCTTTCCCTATTTTGCTTCACCTCTTTTTGGTATGCAAGGTGGCCCCTGTAATTGCAATGCTTAGTTTTGTAGTAATTTCTGGTGTCCCTGCCTTTATGGAGCCAACCTGGCTGCGGTATTTTCTGGTGTCCCTTCCTTGAAATCATGGATTGCTCATCATGGTGGTCCTTCCGGTCAGTATCCTTTGTTCCAAAGCATGTGCATTTGACGACCTTGTCATTATCCCTGCGACAAAGCTATGTTCTACTTGTTATACACCCTCCGTTTTCCGGTCCCATTGTGGTACTTAGGTGAGGTGTGCTCTGACTTGGCCCTGGGGAAAATTGTGGTCCTTCATCCTTTGTCGTCTACGGGTTATCTCTTTTTCTTTCCAAAGGGTGGCCTCTCTACTTCTTTTTATTGATGGGACTGTGGTGTCGTACCTTCGCCTGATGCGTGATCTGTGTCTGCATTTGTAACCTAATTTGATTGGTGGGTCATCGGATTCTTTTTGGGACCTATGTGTTCTTTAGTGTCTTTTGCGCCTCCATTCTTGTTGTAATATTCTGTACTACTTCTGTTGGCCCAGTCTTTTGCTGCAAGTTGGGTGCAATCTGCCCAGAATTGACCTTGCGAGATGTTTCTCCATATTTTTTCTAGCTCTGGCCCTTCTTTATCGATCCCCTCGTTTGCTATTCTGTCTCCTAGTCCGTTTGTTGACCTCCGCACCCAGTGAAACTCCACAGTGATCCCTATCCGCAAGTGCTCCTATATTTTTTTCAGTAGGTGGGCCAATCTCAAGTGCCTTTGTATTTTACCCATTCTAGCATGGTTTTGGAGTTTTCTCACTGTGTTGATGACTAGTGTTGAATCTCCTTCCACTATGGAGTTCTTCATACCCTCCTGGTTTAGAATCTGCAGGCCAGTCTCTAGGGCTCTAAATTCTGCGGCGTTATTGGTTGAGTTTCCCATAATTCCAGCATACATTTGTATGATTCTCCCTTTACTATCCTTGATTACTCCTCCCAAACCTGTTCTCCCTGGGTTACCTTTCACCACCCCATCGAAATTCAACTTGAGGGAGCCTAAAGGTGGTGGTTTCCAGTTGCGCTCACCTACTTGGAGTTGCAGTGCTTGTCTGTTTTGATTGAGGTTGCATCCACCGTTCAAGTGGAAAACCTCTAGGACTCGGGGATCCTGATCAGTGGGTTGCACTCTACCTACCTGGCAGTTGTGGCTCATCACCGTCTCGTGTATCACGGATGTTATTGTTTCCTTGATCTTCCCTTCTTGCCAACTTTGGTTTCTGAAAATACGTCTGTTCCTTTCCTTCCATATGGACCATATGATCATTCTTGGGGAGAGGATCCAACAAAGGTTCACCTCTTCTTGTTCATTGTATTTTTCTCTCCAGAGCTTGATGGTTGTGGCAATGCTGCCTTAGATCCTGTCAGACTAGCAGAAGATACTTGTTGCCCAGTCCCACAATTCTGCAGTGTAGGCACATTCGTCGAGGATATGGTTTGTTGTTTCTTCCTGAGTTTGACAAAGATGACATCTTGATGGACTAGTGAAACCTCTTTTCCTTAGGTTATCCCAAGTTAGGATGCGTTTGTGTAAAATTAGACATTGGAAGATCTTAATATTTGGTCATTGGGGGTTGTTCCATAGCTTATCCCAGTGTTTCACTGGGTCATCTTGGCTTGGGTCCGCCATATAGTGTTGGACGTATTTTAGGTTGAATTCCCCTCCGTCCTTTTGGCCCCACCTCAACTGGTCCTTTCCTTCCGTGATTGTTATTTTTCATCTTCCCAGTTCCTCCTCCACCTATTTTATTGTTGTTTCAGGTATATCGGTGTTCTAAGGATTAATCTTGTCCCAGATTTTCCATTTGTTGTGGTATGTTTCCTGCTTCCAGTACTAATAGACATGGATTTTTCCTTGTGTGATGAGATCCTGTTGGATTATCCCTCTGTCCGAGTTTTCCATCTTTTTTTCCTGTTGTCAGGCATCCTATCATAATCTGGCTATTCTTCCTTCCCGATTTCCCAAAAGTTGTGTGTCTAAACCCAAGCTTTGTTTCACCAGGCTAGGTTCCAAATGGTTGAACCTTCGTTGGTTCCTCCGAAGTGGATTTTTTCCTGGTCGCAGATGTTCGGGGTGTACTTTGCCCTCCATAGGGTTACCCGGGGTGTACTTTTCCTTCCATAGGGTTACCAGAGTTTTTCCCCATATGTGTTGTTGGTCATTTGTGGGTATTGTAGCCCCAATCCTCCTTTGCTCTTTGGCCTACAGACTTTCTCCCAGGCCACCAGGGCCCATTTTTTCTTTGTTTCCGCTCCTCACTACAGGAAGTCCCTCTGGATGGTTCTTATTTTCTGTAGGATCCCCTGTGGAGTGGGGAAGACTAACATCATAAAGGTTGGGATTGCTTGTAAAACAAACTTGGTTAGGATCAGTCTGCCTGCTAGGTTGAGGGACCTATACGTCCAGTTTTTTACCCGCTCTTGTAACATGTTTATTACTCCTTCCCAAGTTGACATCTTGTATACTTTGTTTGTCAAAGGAACCCCCAAATACTTGGTTGGGAATTTTTTCCATTCAAAGCCCAGAATGTTGGTCAAATTCCTTTCGATAGTTGGATTGGTATTAAAGAAAAAGATCATCGATTTGGAGTGGTTGATCTCAGCACCCGAGGCTTCCCCAAAATCTTCTAGGATTCATTTGTTGGATTTGGCTTCCTTGACTGTAGGTATGTCGTGGACTAAAGTATCATCTACAAATTGTTGGTGAGTTTAAGTAGGGAATTTTTTGAAAGGTTTGAGCCCTATTATTTCCTTAGTTGTTGTTGCGCTCTTTATGCTTCGTCTGAGGCCTTCCATCATCAGAATGAACAGGAAGGGGGATAGTGGGTTTCCTTGTCTAATCCCTCTCATGGGCCAGAAAGGTTTGGTCGGGGCTCCATTGATTAGTAGCGAGTAGCTTGTTGTGGATACTATACTGACAATCCAACTGACTCAGTGTTGGGTGAAACCAAAGGCTTCCAAAGTCTTGATCATATAATTCCAGCTAATTTTGTCATAAGATTTTTCTAGTTCCAGTTGTATTATCATCCCCCCCCCTCTTCTGAAGTTTTAAGGTGTGAATGATTTCATGGGCCTGGATGATGTTGTCCATTATTTGTCTTCCTTCCACAAATCCCAGAGAAGGTAAGAGGTGTTTCAATATATTTGCTATTAATTTTGAGATAATCTTGTAGATCACATTGCAAAGTGCTATAGGTCTATACCGATCCGGGGTATTGGCTTCATTTCCTTTGGGGATTAGGGTGATGATGGTTGTGTTTAGTGCTTTAAGGATGGAATCAGACCTTCTAGAGTCTTCTACTACCTTATAAACGTCATGTTTGATGATTTCCCAGCAGGCTTTGAATAACTCCACTGTGAAGCCATCTGGACCTGGTGCTTTCCTACTGGGCATTTCCTAGAGAGCTTGGTCAACCTCTTCCGTGGCGATAGATTTGTTCCGGAAGGTGTTTTTTTCCTCGGTGACCAAGTGTGGAATATACTGGGTTATCCTTTGAATGGCCTCTAATCTGTCTAGGTGAGGTTCTTGGACTATCCAATGGAAGTATCTAACCATAGCGCTTTCAATCTMCTGATGTGACTCGTGCTCAATTCCATCCTGGTCCTTGAGCTTCAAGATTTTGTTGTGGGCCCTTCTGGCCATGGTTGTTCTGTGGAATAAATTGGTGTTCCATTCTCCTTCCTTCAGCCATTGAATGTGGGATTTTTGATGCCAGAGTGTTTCCTCCTACTAGCATCGCGCCTCCCAATCTTGGGTCAGTTGGAGCTCTTCCTTTTTTTGGTCCTCCGTATAGCCTTCCAACATGCAAGTCTCTTGGAGTTTTTTCATTTTTTCTTCTATATCATTTTTATCTGTGTTTATATTCCCGAAGGTGTCCCTATTCCACTCTTTGAGTTTGTTTTTGATGTATTTAAGTTTCTTGTGAAGTTTTAACATCCTCTTCCCTTGCTCTAGTTGTTCCTCCCACCACCACTGTTTGATTCTGTCCTTGAAAATCGGGTGATCAATCCATAATTTCTAGAATATAAAGGGTCTATTATTTGGGGCTATATGGAAGCCTGCTTCTAGTTGCACTGGCCAGTGATTAGATCTTCCCCAGGGAAGGATGTTGCAATCTAAGTTTAGTCCATGCATAATGATCGACTCCGATAAAAGGAATCTGTCGAGCCTTGTAGCTACCTGGTGTTGGTCCATCCATTTATTGTTCCAGGTGAACTGGTCATTCTTAGTTTGGAGATCTACCATCTATGCTTTGTCTATAAAATTTGAGAACTCCTCTGCATCCTGATCCAATCTTCTCGTACCTCCTTTATTTTATGCAAGGGAGGTGATAATGTTGCAGTCCCCTGCCAGGATCCAGTAGAGGTTGGTGGCTCCGCCTTTTATATCTTATAGGTCTCGGATCATTCATTTCCTTTCCTCTGGCCCATGGGGTACATACACATTTGTGCAGAGAATCTCCTCTGTGTTTCCTATGATTTCCATGTGTACCATTAGGGTATACCTGGTTTCTTCGGCTGCTATTAAATTTAGAATTTGTGGGTTTCACAAGGTGAGAATGTCACCTTACCTTTGGTGGTCTTTAATGGATACCATCTTGTACTTGCACCAGTGCTTTTTACTGATTGCATCTATTATGTCTGTAGTGCATTTCATCTCTTGAATAAAACAGAGATCTGGTTGTTCCTACTTTAGTTTATTCCTAAGGATTCTTTGTTTTCTTGGGTTGTTTAGGCCTCTTATATTCCAAGTTATAACCTTCATTTAAACATGTTGGGGGGAGTGGGGAAAGAGTTTCTTGATCTTACTCGAGTTTATCAGAAGCGCTCTCAGCTCCTGTAGTGCTACGTTGTTTGATTTCCTACCTTTTTTCATCCTCATCTGCTAGGGTGATAGTTGTGGTTGCCCCTCTCCAAATTTGACTCCAAGTTGTCCTATCTCCCCATGTGTGTGTTTTTTTCCTCTGGATTTGGCTTCCTCCTGTAGGAGGAACAAGTATTGGATGTGGTCGAGTTGCTCTGTTGGAACGTTCTCGACCCCCTGCCTTTTCCATTGTTGCAATATGTTCAGAAGGTCTATCCCTTCCCATTCCACCAAGTCTCTGAGATCAGGGTCTTCTGTACCTACTTCTCTCGGGGTCATCTCTGCATCTCCCTCTGCATATTTCATGGCGGTGTTGTCATATTTTATTTCTCCGTCAATCGGGGTTGCCCAACTCCCCTGAGCTATCGTGTTGTTTGGTCGGTGGGTAGGCTCTTTTGTTGCTTGGTCTCTGACTTCTTGGACTTTTTCCAAGTCATTTCCATATGTTGTCCCTTTGTTTGTTTGGTCCCTTCCTTCCATTTTATTCTAGGTCTCCTGGTTATTTCCTGTCGAGGTTTTGTATTGCTTTTTATTTTCTTTGTTCCTAGGGTTCGGTGTTATAAACCCTTCCTCATCTAGTTGTGTTTTGGGATTTGTCATTTCCTACTTTTTATTTAGATGGAATTCTCTGATCAAGTGTCCATGCTCATGGAATATTTTGCATCTGAAGGGGATTTGTTCATAATCTATATTCTAGATCCATTCCTCATCCCTGAATTCCAGACTTATGGATTTTGGGAGTGCTCCATAAATGTCCATCTCTATGCAGATTCTTGCATACGATGTGTATCTTCCTTTTAGGGTGGCTTCTGAGGTCTTAACATATTTCCCCAGTTTTTTTCCTAATGATTCAAAGGTATATGGAAACCAGTAGTCTAAGGGTAAGGAATAGAATCGCAACCAGACTGGTACCTTTTTGAAATTTTCTTTTTCCAGGGTAAAATTTCCTTTCCAAGGTTGCATGTAGAGTCCTGCTGAGGCGTGGAAGTAAGGACCTCCCTCGAAGATTTTGTCCCTGTCCTCCAGGTTAATAAACACTGTTGTGAAGAAACCCTTCGAACCGAGGTGGAGTTCCACTTCCCCATTTGGCTTCCAGTGATATTTGATCTAGTTGTGCAATGTTCTTTCTATGGGCCATAACCACACGAACTTGCATATGAGCGCATGTGTCTTCATCTGATCCCTGTAGAGTTGCATTTGTGGGTCCTCTAGCGCTACCTTGGGTATTATTGTTGTTTTGGGCTTGCATGGATTGTGCCCCTCCATATTGTTAGCCTTCATAGTCTCGTGTGTCTCCTTATAAGTTTCCTTAGCGTGTTCCTCCACAATTTCATTCTTGTCCTGACTTATTTCTTGGTGCTTCCCTGGGTCTGATCTTGAGGTTCTTATTGCTGGTGACTTGAAAAATCCGCTTCTTGGCCCTTTCCCTCTATCCACCACTACCTGTTTGTAAGAGGGGGTCCCCTTGCCCTCCCCTTTCTGTTCATGTTGCTCTCTATTGTGGCCGCGACTGTCAAACCTAGCTTGCCGAAACTGTCAAAACCCTAGCTCCTCCTAATCATAAATATTATTATTGTTGTGAACAAGACTATAGACAGATCTATCATTTGAATTTTGGACAAAAAATGAACCTTTCTATAGAAGGTAATATATATATTTTGTTATTAAATAAAAGGGAATTGTGGCATGACTATTGAAAGAGAGTTTCCATTTAGATCATGATGCATGATGTAAATGTGTTGAACCTGGACATAATATATCTAGCTAGCAAATGACATACACAATTTACAGAGAAAATATGAGAAAAGAGAAGCAGGAGAGAAAGAATGGAAGAATTCTCATTAACCAAATGAATGAATGATAATTTACACATGATATACTCTGTATAACTCAACTAATGCACATTGGGGAAGAATCCAATGTGCCATAGTGGT